>PRKT01000029.1:2213824-2224074 GCA_003671525.1 Saccostrea glomerata
GTTTGGCAATTTTTAATTTTCGTTTTTTTATTTTTTTTATTTTTTTTATTTTTTGCTTGTCAACTTTTTCAAGTAAGTAAAAAAAAAAAATTCTCAGGTTGCCCCCCCCCCACCTTTTCAAAAACGATGCTACGTGCTTGTCTGTTGACATGAATTGACGTATGAAACGAAATTGTATGAAGAAAGGTCAAATAAAGAATTTTGTTATATAGCTAATGAATAGTCTCTCATAAAATTCTACCAAAATCTAGAGAATTTTAGCGTTCAATATATTGACGTTTTATTGAACGCTGAGTTTGTATTACGTATACGAGTATGCCCGAAACATTCCAAACACGAGCGTTCAATATCGAACGCCCTGTTGTAAACAAAAGTCGACTGGTCAAATTCTCAGAGCTAAATTAACGAAATGAAGTGGCATCTAGGTAAGATGTGTTTATTTTTCACAAAAAATGAAAATATTTATTAAAAATTTAGTACGTTTTAGACCCATTAAAACCTAAATAAGCAAATCATATCGCTCGGTAGGGTCATCAGAATGATGCGATATTGAACGCTTACAGGACATACGTTAATTTGAATACTGATACTAAAAATCATTAATTTGACCTTTTTTTAGCTGGAATAATTATTATAAATTATGTGGAAAGGTTTTAGCTATATAATAAATGAGTTATTGAATTTATATTGGTGAATATTGGCACTTGTTGGCTGTACAAATGCACTCGCAAGCTTGTGCATTTGAACAGCCAATTCGTGCCAATATTCACCAATATAAGTTCAATAACCCTATAAAATTGGGCGTTCCAAAACAATAATTTTAGAATCAAGACTCTTGACTTTACTGTTAATCTCAGTCAACTTTCTACAATCAATTGCGTATATTTTAGTGTTGTATTTATTGAAGCTGATATATTTTTAAACAATGACCTCTACGTCAAATGACGAATTTTATTTCTCTCCGTTTTATTGAATTTACATGTGTAGATTACTTACACGGCGAATAGTAGCGTTGTTATAATGAACATTTTATCTTACATTAATTGTTTATCGTTGCTCCCGTAGGAGCGTTCAAAAATTGCGCTAGCGGCCATGTTTCAGGCCACTGCGCGGGGTATTGGGTATAGTTTTCAACTAGCAATAACCACGCCTCGGATTAACCTCATCGGCTATGGTACCGCCACTGCGCAAAGCTGATCACACATCGTTACAAAATGACTTATAAAATATGACAGTTATTAAACTATAAAATGTTTTGGATAAAATATTAAAATTCTTTTCTTATCATTCTTTTAGTGAAAAACAATTTATTGCGAATTTAAAGAAATACATAAAATAAAAATAATTGAAAAATAAAAATATATAAATAAAATCAAAATATTAACAAAAAAGCAAATAAAGTTTAGTTTCTACGTGAAATCATCAAAGGGAAGTAAAAAGACAGGCGTTCTATGAATAGGCACCAGTAATGGAGTTATCTTTCCTATCTAAGCAAAAATACTAGTATGTCACGGCACCTTTACATTCATTGGGACTATTAAATATCACTTGCGTAAAATCCAGTGGTGATGTTTGGTAACTTAAATAATTCACATGTATCCTTTTTTGAATATTGTTCCTATCACAGTACAAAATGCTACATGGTTTCCATTTAAATCTTAAATTATAACTTTTAAATTTAAACTGAAGAGAGAGAGAGAGAGAGAATCGTATTATTTTCTGTAACACAAAGGTCAGTGACCTATTTATATCTATAAAGGAAAAAACGGTTGACTTGCATAATTTGACTGAAATAATATATTTTTTGACACTAACACGTGCACTGTTCTTAAAAGTTAAATTTAAAAAAAAAAAAATTCTTTTTATTGTAATCCATGAGTCATAATGTAAATTTTGTACCAAAGAGTCTTTAGTTATAAAAAAAAAGCCAAGCTCTGAAATTTCTTGTATAAAATAAATACTTTTTTTCTCTACAATTAAGATCATTCACACTGATAGCATAGCATACAGTTTTCCTTAACGCAATGAAAAAAATGTTGGCTATACATGTATTATCTTAAAAATACTTGTTGGAGAATATGAAAAATTTGTTTTAGTCATATAAAATATTTTTTGAGAAAATTCCACGTGGTTAATTCAGAGTCTGCAATCTTCAGTACATTTCTCGACTAAGAGGAACCATTCGAAAACTCTGCTCAGAAGATTGTTTTGCAGTTCATTATTCTTTGAATACATGTATTCTGTTGAGCTGTTATCAATAATGTCCTGCATCAATACAAATATAACTTACAGCTCTGTCAGATCAAATATTAAAAAAAATGAATAAATCAAAAGCTAACATGTTTGTGAAACAAAATGGTAATTTTTTAAACGCTGAGAATACAGATGAAATCGAGTCTTCTTGGGTTTTTTGGGGGGAGGGTCAGACTAAATACGATTTATACATCACTATTGTCTATTATGCCTCTATTTAAGCTGCAGATCTGTAGCTCTCTGCTTGAGAAGCAGAGAGCTGCAGCTATGCTGCTCTTTACTAACACTCTATCTTTTAACCGTTTCCTATATAGCGGCCATAGGAGACGTACATTAGATGCAATTACATCCTTCTTACGAAAAGAAAAAAAATCAAAATTTGGGTGCCAAAATTAATTCATTATTAATCTATTCTATTAATCTACGGCCTCATGCGTCCTCCGAGCCACGGAGAGTATAAGTAAGTAATCTATTCTTAGTATGGTAGCATATTTCTTCCAACATCCAGTGTAAATTAATATGTCAATTTGCTTTTAAAATAACACGTCAACATGCAAAACGATTACGTTGACATGCATGCAGAATAATTATGTCGACATGTAAACGTACGTCAAATACCAATCCTTTCGGAGAATTTGATTTCAATATTGATATATTTACTTACCAAAGCTAGTACTTGACATCATATAGGATGCGACATTTGTTGACTTTCAAGAGACTTCTTTAACCCAACCAAAGAGATTAAATTTCCCTAGTGATATCTCTTCATCAAAAGAGTACCTTGTACTTTGCTTTTAATGCTTTCAAAAATAAAATCTTTTCTAATTTACTCTGTTATTTATTTACTATGATAATTTCTAAATTACCACTTATCCTTATTAATACAAGATAAACTATAAGGTAGTGTACTTCTAACAAAGTATGTATTACCTAGCTTGTACAGCAGATTTTGTTTGAATGCAGTATTTTTTTTTTCACTACTTTCAACTTTTCTGAATTCTGGCCTGCTGCCTGCTGGTCAATAATTGGTGAATTCTCCCAGCCAATATATGGAGAATTTCAGCCTGGCAGGATAATAAAACCAGCATTCAATGTCTGATCATTTAATAGAATATGGAATATTTTCCCTTGGTCCTGAAAAAACTCAATGTGTTCCATTGCCCTCGGCCACTGGTTTCAGGCAAAAGGAAATATTGAGCTGTTCCCAACACTTCAGGAAAAATATTACACATCTATTGACCGAGTTCGATATACGTTTTGTCGACCCACGAACCAAACTGTTTGTCTGAGGCCGTTAAGGTCGACAAATGCACATTGCCGGAGAACTCAATCAATAAATGTTTTGTTATACCATTCATTTTATTTTATTTCTTTGACAAAAATGTATTTTGTACTGTCTTGAAGTGTCTTCCGTAATGCAACATCAGGTCCGTCAATGTTGAACACCAACAAATGAAATGAGATTCAGCTCTGCCCATTCTCTGACGTAAGTGGTACAACATCTCATTAACCGGTCCAACATCTCGCTCAGCGGTCAAACATCGATTTTTTTATGCCCACTCAGCAAAACATTAGACTTTTTTTCTTATAGATCTGTATAGGAACAATTTTTTAAAGGTAAAACAATTTGATGTACCGAATGACAATATATTCAATAATTGTTTAATAACATACATGTATGTTACCATTGAAGATTGGATAAAAAAAACAATAGCGAAATGAAACAAAAATTCTCTCTAGAACTTGTGTAGAATATTACCACTGTACTACTGATTGACAGTATTAGTTGAATTTTCTGCTCCTATTATTCATATTTTAACTGAAATTCTAAATATCATATGGTTTAGATTTGTAGTTTATTTTTAATTCTACTATAGCCTAGGTTGAATTGATATTGGAGGTTAGATTTTAAATATTGAATGAAAGCATTGTTTCAAAGTCAATGATTCATATTTTCATTTTATTATTCATTCTGCACTTTATCAAATTAATTTTTTGCATGCATGCTCACATGGCAGCAATGTCATAATAATTATATAAAGTAAACCCTGTCAGAACAGAATGCAGTCGCTGTTTGTTTTTAAAACAACTACATTTAGCAAAGAATTCCTTTCATCATGTTCATCAACAATTAAACTTGTTTTGCACAATATTCATGTATTTAATCTCAATCAAATTCACTGGACAAGGTAATGGTAGTTGCAAATGATGTTCACAGCCAAAGATAACATGAGAAATAGTCTTTATGTAAAAAAAAATTAAGCATAAACTTTCACAATGTTTCTAAACATATACCATGATAAGTTAAACTGTACATAATAAAAACAATAAATATGTATTCTTAATTTACAATGTTAACACTGAATCCTGTATTAATTCTCTGAGCCCAGCCTCTCCAGCTGTCTTACGAACTGTGTAGCATTGGTCAGATCACTGCATCCATACACTACTTTACGAGGAGCACCTGTGCTGGATTTGTTTTTAGCGTAGTCCACTAGATTCTGATATTCAATGTAGTTACCTCCTCCTACCATGAACACAAAAGCTTCTTGGAATGGTGATTTATTTCTAGGCATCGCTGAGGAATCGAATCGCAGAAGTTTGGGATCAAAGTACCGAAAGTCATCCACATCCTGCAGAGATTTCATGTCCATTAAAGCATCCACAACTCTAGTTGTTGGTAAATTATGCTTTTTGATGACTAAGTTTTTCACTCCCTCCATTAGAAACTGTGATCCTGTGTTCATCAATTTGGAGAACATACCCACTGTTTTGGTACCTCCTCCTGCATACTGACTTGGAGCGGCTGTCATTTTGGTATACGCCTTCCATTTTCGGATGTAGCTGATGGCAGAAGTGTCACAGTTGGCACCCGTTAAAGCTATGAGATATTGATCAATCTCTGCGTCAGACATAGGTGGTCCGCACAGTAATGCGATAATGAACAATCTGACCTTATCTTGAGGGGTTCCTGATTCATGGTCATTTATAATGTCCATCAGGGATTGATCCAGGACTGACTTTCCCATCAATTTTTCTTCCGTTTCAAAGTATACGTCCAGTTTTCTGGCCTTGATTTGCTCCAGCAGGGCTGTGGCTATGTTGGTGTGTTGGTCTATCAGTCGCTTTCTCTCCAGGAGTTCTGGGAGGGAGCTTACCGTGGATGTTAGCTTCGCTGTGTGATCAGACAACATACTGATGGCTGACTCATCCTCACCTTCTATACCCATGGCAGCCTTTAGCTTCTTTACTTCCCCTTCCTGTGTCCTGTTAAATAAACAACATTTTTATCATTTATTTATTTTTTAAATATATATTCAACATTGATATCATGTGATCTATGTATTTAAAAACAATATTTTTTTTTACAAAGTGTGAAAGGCTATCAAATTGATCATTTGTTGCAATGTGAAAGAATATCTGAGGTGCTAAGAATTTGCAATTTTTCTTCCCATGAAGAGTACAATGTATTGTTTTAAAAAATTCCTGCCCAGTCATGAGAGTAAATAAACCAGTTTAAATAGTAAAAGTTTCTCAAAATACAGTAAAATGTATTATGTTGAAAATCCATGTTTAAAATGTTTTCAATTCCACAATCACAGAGATATGACTGCTCATTTCCCAACTTTGATGGCAAAGTTAAGAACACTGTGTTACAAAACAAAATAGGCAAAGGGAAAATGAAAGAGTATGTAATACAGAGAAATTTCGAAGATTTTAGTAGGATATGGAATTTCGATCGAGAAACAAAATCTATATCCAGTTACAAAACACAGACTACTAACTGTATAAGCAGAAATTTGAGTTAGGATGCATTTTGCGCTTTTTTACTAAGGTTGGCGAGTTTCCTAAACATACAAACAAACATCTATAAAGTTACCTGTAGGAATCCAGTTCTACTTGGACTGCCTCGGCTACTGCTGGAAATGGACTTCCTTTCTCTGCCTGCCAGAATCTGTCAAAGGGCTGCAGATCATATGACTTCTTCTTCTTTACAACACCACCTGATGGAATCTTAGACTCAACCGACTCCTCAATTTCAACTCTATCAAAACAAGTTCAATTGGTATACATGTATGAATAGACAGATTGAATTCATTTTCCTAGCTAGATTGTTTTAAAATATCTCCCAGTAACACTATCTGAAAGTCCTTGCAAGAACCAGTCATAACAAATTTATCTCATCTGTATGCCATACAGCACACTATCACTTTATCATATAAAATATTTCTCAATGTATCTATTTTGAAATCAGTTATGTGCAAATGTGCATGCACCAATTTAAATTTGTCAATGAAAAGGTTATACATATATACAGCTCAAGTGTAACCATCAATTAATTTATCAATAGAGCAACTCAGAACGACGGAAGTTGATCTTTTCACGATCCTGGACAATTTAATACAAATTTTTAAACCACTTTACAAAGAAACTAAACTACCTATTTAACTGTAGATCAAACACATCATGACTGAGTGCTTGGTAAGTCCAGGTGTGATGCAGCATTGTCGCCAAATCTAAATTACGATCAAGTAGAACAAGCAATGGTCGCTGAAAAGAAAACTGTCCAGCTTGCATACTGTCACTCGTGAAAAAACTACTTCGTGCATCTCTGATGTTCTCTCGAAGCTTCTTGTCTAGTTTTTCCGCTACCATCTCTGCTGCATTTCCTCTCGGACACCGAATAATGGGAACCGACCCTAGGGTCACGAACACAGAAAACAAGCTGTCTACAATTGTGTCCATTATCTGTTCTATTTCTGTGTCTTTCACGTCACCTTTGTTTAGCGCGTAGTATGATATGCTGTCCCTATCTTGATGACGGAGGGTAAACATATCATCTTCCAGTGATATAAAATTTAGGTACTGGTCAACAACTTTGGCCACTTGTGATACACAGTTGCTATGAATAGCAGCACTAGCTATTTCTTCCAGCCGTTGTCGAGAAATTGCTGATATAAAATTCAGGTAGTATGTTTCATACAACTGACCCTGGAAATCTTGCCCAATCCGGCGAATGTTGTCGTCTGTCGGCATCACAAAATAAATTGCCGGCACGTCTGGTATGGGATCACGCTCCGAGTGCAGTTTTAGATGAAGTGTTACACCCATATCCCGGAGTTCCTTCACCGTTAAAAGAGGTGAAATTATATCCTGACCAAATCTGTCGTAAACCAACACTTTCCATTGTGGTTCTGTTGTGGTAGCTTTGGTAGCTGGGACATTAAAATTCAACATACGTTTCAGAGCTGAAATTTGTCGCTCTCTCAAGGAGGACGCCATGTTGAATGACAGCGCCGTCTAACAGACGACGTGGCGATTTTGACGCAAGCCAAGAAAGATAACTTTTAATGTCATTGCGATCAGCTCCCTTACACCATATGATCTTTGGCATTTACTATTTCTTTTAAATACCCCACAAATTTTCACACTAGTATAATTAAATATATCATAAAAAAAATCCTTGTCAAAAGACCCCCGAAATATAAGATGTAAATAATTAGCCAAATGTATGAAAAGTTTCATCTCTTTATTGAAATATATTTCATATATTATGCATAAAATTAACTAAATGTGCAAAAAAATTGTGAGCTGTACAAAAACGGAAGAAAAAAATCACAACAGTAATATGATCACATAAGCAGAATAATAAAACAACCAGTAAGTTCAGGTACATAGTTAAATTTACAAAATTTAAAGGAAAAAATAATTAAATCTCAAATTTCAATGTTTTCTTCAAATGAATTTCAAAAGTTTTATACATATACAAAATAATCAGAATCAACTTTCATCAAGTCAAAAAAAATATTCGCATGTTTTAGAATGCAGTATTGGTACTTCCTTGCAACAATCAAATTGATGAGAAAGTTTTTTTATGTACATATACCTTTCACTTATAAATATTAACAAATATGTATAACTTAGGATATTTGTTTCTAAGACTTAGTTGAGATTTGAAAGCAAATTAGGTCTTGAATAAGAATTATATTCATTTTACATATACCATTTAAAATATGTTCATAATTTTACTTAAAAGACATATAAATTATTTCAATTAAAAGACATATACATGTACATGTAACTTCCACAAGATAACTTAAATATCAATGAACATTACAACCTCTGATTTACATGACAAGGTAAAAATATACACTGTTTTACACTATTATAATGACTTTCTCTATGCTCTTAATGAGGAGACAGTCTCCCTGTTTACCATTACCTGATAGATCAGGCATCTTATAGCCTGAAATTCTTATCAAAAATACCTTCATGAAAATCAATACCCAATCCTCAAAATACATGCGGTATTATTTATGTTTAACACAACACAACATCAGAAAGAGAGAGAGAGATAGGCCATCTACAAATAAGCACATGTAAAAAGCATGAACTGATGTGTCAAATGCACATAACATTTTACTCAAAGACAACACAAATAATTTGGTGAGTTAATTCATATTTTAGCTTCTTTGTGCTTTCCATATATTATACAATTTAAGAAATGCAATTCCTGGTTACAATGACATACATATTGCACTAAAATTAAACAATTAAAATCTATTTGATTGAAAAAAATCAAATGGTTTCTAAAAAAAATTCACATTGAAATCTAGAAATGAAATAGCGAAAGACTCCATGTACTTTCTATACAATAACTTCTGTACAATTTTATGCTTAAATTGAAGCATATCAAATAAGATGAAAGACCACTGTCATGTTGGCCAAATATTTACAAAAAGTGAGATTCCATTTTATACATGTGCCTAACCATGCCTCTATTGAGGCTGTAGCTATACAGGTTTGTACTAAAAAGAAGTGGTAAAGTTACATCTGGACTTGATATATGTTTTACAGCTTTGAATTTTCAGAAACAATTTGTCTTTGAAATTAAATCTAAACCTTTTGACAGACAACAGACATCTTACTATTACCCACATTTTTAGTGGGTCTTTGACCATTTGAGTTGAAAATTCACAATCCAGTTAATAGACTGAGTATAAATTTTGACAAAGGATAATAAAGTACTTAACAATTTATGTACATTTATAGAATTGAAAATATATATTTTTCAAAAATTAAGATAATAAAAATCATGACTGTAAATACCACTTCAATCAAAAATGGCTTTGGAAGTTGTTAAACATGCGGACAATGTACTGATTTGTCAATTTTTGTCTTCACTTTTTTCATTTAATACATGTGTCAATTTCTTGATGTACCTGACTTTAAATAAATATTATCCTATCTTATTTTTATGTGTAAATGTATTACTAGAAGTTTAAAATTTATGTCATAGGTTCTCGTTTATAGAAATGTGAAACATTTTCCCTGTCTAAAACATAAAGTCTTTTCAACAAAAAGAAATACTTGTAATTATTAAGCTAGACTTTCTGGTGGACCAATCTGACTGAGAGCTAATACTAAGATGTCTCTTTTCTCTTTGAAGACTCTTAACTCCCTTCCAGCAAGTCTGGCACTCTCAAGTTCACGTTCCGCAATTTGAAGTTCATGTCTTATAATTCCGGCAGTTTCCTGTTCCCTGGCTATCCAATCCAGCGCCATCTGTGACCTCATGTCGTCATCAAGGGAACGGTGTGAATAATGAGCCAGTACTTCCTGTCGAGAACAGTTTCTATCACGCATGGCTTTGAGACTGCCATTCCAATGAAGAAGTTGAAAGACTGTCATGAGTTCTTGGAATTCTAGCATCGTTCTTCCTTTGTTGGCTTCCAACATAAAACGGAAGGCTCCTATTCCAGTGGCTGGGTTGTCAGCATCCATCAGGTTCCCCTGAAAAATAAGAAATATGTATAACATGTTCACATTTTAACATGTGTTAATGTTTGATATTTCAAACTCATATTCTGCAAATTACTCTTGAGTCTTGATAATACATCTACTGCAGTCTCATTGTTTATGTAACTTACAGATGATTTTTTTCCAAACTACATATTTACTATGTTAATTTTTTTTTTTGGGGGGGGGGGGGGGGG
>PRKT01000029.1:2224920-2255117 GCA_003671525.1 Saccostrea glomerata
TAGCACCAACATTCAGAATCAACATTTACCACCTATTATTTCTTTAAGTGCATTTTCAGCTAGTATTTCTTTTACCTGGAAAGATCCCGCTGCATCTCGGACAGCTCTCTCAATAAACTCATCCGAGATCTTCCGCGATGGATGCTCATTGAACACGGAATTCATCAAGGCAATTTTTGCTGCACTACGCCTGGCCTCGGCCTTTGTAGGACAGTGCTAAAAATAGAATACAGGGACTTTTGATGAAAGAAATCCTTCAATTTATTTGCATTAGTTGTAATGAAAGGAATTGAAACCAAATAGCATTTTAAATCAATGATCCTAACAGTACTTGGAAGAAAATATGCATAATGCAAATTCACATTACATTCTTCAACAAATTTGCTATTATACCATTACATTGTATTTACAAATTTATACTGATATTGTGAAGTACTAAATTTTAAGGTCCCCAGGATATTGGGGTATCATTTCAAGAAGAATCATTTCAAGAAGCTTTTCTTCATTCTTTTCATAGAATGAAATTTGTTGCAAAAAAAATCATTTTAAATTTTATGCCTTGATTAAGTAATTTAAAATTGTGAAGTGCTAACTTTAAATGTTCCTGATGTTAAAAATGTACTTTTAATCGATCAGTCTATCCGTACAAAAATAATCAGTCTAAACAAAATATGATCATGATAAGTTTCAAACTAACCTGAAAACTCCCAAAACAGCTTCCCCCTGGGAGGGAGACAAAACAGACGTAGGGTGGGGAGTTGGAGGGCTGGGACTCGTAAACCACCAGGGCTCCATTCTTCAGATCTGCTCCCCTCTCCAGCTTCATCTGCCAGAATTCCTGGAGGGCCTCCACAACATTCACTGAAAATCATGACATTGATTGTTTAATTTTCTATATGAAAGTAACTCATAATATATCTGACTGCATGGTCCTACATGTACCTGTTTTTTTTTTGTTTTTACCTGTACTTAAATTTCCAGTATAAAAATTAAGAAGTTGGATTTTTATTTTGAAATACTAGTATAACAAAAATGGTGGTTCATGTACTACAAGGCATATGTTGTTCTGTGTAAAACGTCTTTTAGAGTACCTGGGTATGTGTTTCATGCAAACTGAATCAGCTAATAAACAGTCACAATTTTTCCAGTGATAAAATGTCAAAATGACCTTCTTTCTAGTTTATTGTACATGTACACTTTCATGAACTAGAAGTCATTATTAAAACTTGTTGATGAAATAATAAATTATACAGAACAATAATTCTACTATGCAAGATATTTTCATTGATATTTAAACCTGCCATTATAACCATGATTAAATATTCAAGTCTGATAACAGTAAATTCTAAAATTTTATTGATGAACATGTATTGAAACTAGCATTCTTTCTTTGATCCTCTGTTGCTATTTTATGAGTTAATAATACATCTCGTCTGGGCTGGAGATACCAAAATTAAGTCATGCATTTACAATCTCAGTCATAATTGCTTTTTAAAAACTTGCAATAGAAACTTATATCACAAAGAGGAATTTCCTGCATTCCTCAGTGTCTTTAGAAATCACCTTGAAAAGATGCACCCAAGGATAACCAGTTATGTATACAGACAGGTGAAAATCTCCAATACTGCGATAACTGCATAATGAATGGACATGCAAGGGATAGCATTTTTCCTTCAGGATAGCTTTAATGACTGAATAACAAAGCCTATTCATTTATGAAATTAAATATTGGGTAAGGTTTGGAGAAATGTTGTGGTGTTAATCCACTTCATCACATTCTGTCATGTATTTATTGGGAAAATATTCGTCAGTGGTTAATTTTTTTTTTCACTGCAGTGAACAACAGAATCAGAGACACCTACATATTCTTGTACATGTGTATAATAAATAAGTCAGATATTGATCCAGCCATGATTAGAAAAACATTTATCTGATAAAGAATGAAATTCTTTTTTAAAAGTCATATGTCATAACCAAAGTATTGATTTTAAAGTCAGAGCACATCAGGTAGATAAAATGTGCTCTGATGCTGACAATGGTTTGAATTCTGACTGCAGGTTATGATAATTAACAAGTGTATATCCTGATTATCATACCTTTAGTCTAAAAATACAAGTCAAGATTACTGATACTTTAAATATCACCAGGGTTGAACTGTTCAAATTGCACCAGAAACGTACAATGGCAATAAACATATATGGCACGCCAAATTCACAAAAATGAGATAATCATAGTTTCACAATCGATAAACTAGGTTTATCGGTTGTAAACTATAGTTTACGAACTGTAAACTATAGTTAACAACGTTTATCTATATTTCACATCTGTAAACCATAGTTAACGCGATAATCTATGTTTCACAACCGTAAACTATACTTAACACCGAAAACAATCATTTGCGATTGCAAAACATAGATTTAGTGATAAATACAGTTTCACGATTTGTAAACTATAGTTTACAAACCGTTAACTATAGTTAACGATCTGATAAATATAGTTTCACGATTTGTGAAACTATGATTAACAACTCTTAACTATAGTTAACGATCGTAAATTATAGTTTACAAACGTGAATCTATGTTTATCAACAAAATCTATTGTTAACGTTTCATTACAGACTGATAAACTTAGATTATCATTCGTAAACTATAGTTAACAACCGTTAAATATAGTTTTACAGATGAAAACTATACTTAACGAATCGTTAACTATAGTTAACGAATCGTTAACTATAGTTTACGGTTTGTAAACTATAGTTTACAGTCGATAAACCTAGTTTATCAATTGTGAAACTATGATTATCTCATTTTTGTGAATTTGGCGTGCCATAAACATAACATTTATAGTCTTAACATTTGTTCAAATGACCATAAATCATATCAGCTGTCTTATAAAGTACATGTATTTACAACCTGTGCTCCCCCTCTCTCTCTCCAACCAACCCTAGTTACTTCTCATATGCTGCATGCATACATGTATGTATATGATTAAGTAGGAGTATTTTCTGAGAGAGCCTTTCTGCAGTGATTGATTTGAAACTTAAGATTAATGTTGTAAAATTGTTCCCTCTTTCCACCTGTGTTCCATCATTAAGTCAAGACAGATTATATACCTGCATGAGATTTGTCAGGGAAGTCAGCCGGATAGATTAGAATCCTGCAGAATTAATCAATCACAGAATAGTGTAAAACATGATTTAATAAAAATAAGCCTGTAGCGAACATACTACCGGTACACAGAATTCGAACTATTTTTCCCACACCTGTATCTTTCAGACATCTCCTAACACCTAAAAACTCTAATCTTTACAATATTTATGTTTCTGTATCAATATCTGTTTATTATGTCTAGAGAAATAAATTTCCAATTAAATCCCAGTAAATCTGGGCTTCAGTAAACAGCCTGTAAATCTATAACAAATGTATGTCAATACAGCATAGCTTATAATCCACTGAATTATCAGAAATCTGTCCTTCTTACTGCCAGCCTTTTGTCCCCTATTGTGACAGGGTGGTAAACAAAATCAACTGGTCATTTCTTTTACTTTTCCTGTCCTTAATCCCTGTTTTCTAATCCAGACTGGCCTTTAATTCACCATTTTATCTTTCTGTCCTGTTGAATTACCATTTCTTGGCCCCCCTCTAGTTTTAGAGAACCACTTGTGAAAAGTTTTACCTAATCAACTTAGTTATGAATATTTTACTTCACTGAACAATGGGTAAAATTGATCTATTTATTCTGAGTTGGGACAAAAAATTGTGTGAATTAAATATTCAGAAGATAACATTGAGATCATTTATATACCTTTGTTGTTTCAGGCAATGGGAACTAAGCCAAAAAAGTTTCTAACCTCCTTATGTCAAAAGGAAACAAATTAAGTCAAATACATTAATGGCTTATCAAAGTATTTGCATGCCCATTTCTGAACACTTGTCTAGTGATAAAGCAGCAGTAAATGGGACCGTTTATGACCTAAAATGTGACAATAAAACATGAGAGTTTGAGAAATAATTGTTAGAATGGAAACAGTGGGTATATGTGTTATTTCAGATTCATAAACAGGTATCAAGAGATGCACTTCCCAGAACTCAATAAAAACAGCCAATATTTATTACATAACACACTGAGAAGTTTTAAACCCTACCAGGGGAACCTGTGCAGGTTTTATGAATGCAAGAACAAGAGGCGCATTATAAACTTCGTGAATTTAGTCACATTTAATCTGCATTTCTTCTTGCAGCAATTTAACTTATAACCCCTGATCTCCAATTAATCTTAATACACACACATTTCAATTTTAAATCAGCTTTTGTAAATCTCTGTTAAATTTGACTATTTTTCTATTAATTGTAATTGATACTAGTAGCTCCGAAGAATCACCATCATATATATAACTAAAATAAATTGATAGATTATATTTCCAGAATCAAGATGATTACATGATTTGAAGTTTAGCCCTATCATTAAATCTTAATAAAACATATAAACAACAAATTCTACAATTAATTTGAACCATATACTTTCGTGAGATAAGAGCTGCTTTGAATTTGCATTTACTACCTGAAGTAAACCTTTTGACCTGGAGGAAGAGATGAATTCTCTCCACCTGATCTGAATCAGTGATCTACCAGGCTCGATATTAACATGATTCACTGTGTATGATAATGTATTGTAATACAATTCTGATAACTTGAAATCAATAATATACTGTATATGATCTGAACATATTTCATTCCAATTAGTATATACAATGGGATTTGGCACAAGTTCTGAAGACTTAATTTGACCTATCCCTACATTCTGTACCACAAAAAATGAATGAGACATATCCAACAGATTGTACAGAATAAATTAACTCACAACAGAAATATATACTGCTAAATTATAGTATATTGACATTTTATAAACATAAAAAAATCAATTGAATCTGCCAGTATGCTGAATATAAAAAAGTCTAACATTGACATAAACTTCATCAGTTTGCAAAAATGCATTGAAAAACTCTCCCATGGTCTCAATGTAACTAGGGCATGTAAAAAAAAAAAGAGCATAATGGACTATAAACCAAGCAACCAAAGAAAACTGCTAACCACATAGAAAATAATCTATTTGTCTTTCATGTTAACCATGCCTATGCAATTTCTTTAACAGGGCACTTCCTCCAATTTGATGAAGGCAGAAGAGGGGGGGGGTAATAATTTTGAGACAATTTAAAAAAAAAATAATGATAATAAAAATTAAGATGGTGATCTTTTAAATTTTTGAATTTACAAAAGTAATTTACACTTATCAGGGACCTATATACCAATTAGTATATAGGTCCCTGCACTTATTTAATAAAAAAATAATTAGAAATATATGTTTTAAAAGATGGATTAATACCAGGCAATTTAACCTCTGATTATGAAAATATTACCTACCCTTACCAAAATATTGACCTTCTGGCAACATCTTCTGGCTTTATTGCCGCAATATTGCAGCAACATTCTGGCAATACATTGCCGCAATATTGCGGCTATATCGTTTTTCGTATGTAAATTAGTTTTGCGGCAATATTGCCAGAAAGGGGTTGCGGCAATATTGCTGCAAATCATGACCAAAATATTGATCTTCTGGCAACATCTTCCGGCATTATTGCCGCAATATTGCGGCTATATCGTTTTTCGTATGTTAATTAGTTTTGCGGCAATATTGCCAGAAAGGGGTTGCGGCAATATTGCTGCAAATCATGACCAAAATATTGATCTTCTGGCAACATCTTCCGGCAACATCTTCCGGCATTATTGCTGCAATATTGCGGCAATATCATTTTTCCTATGTAAGTTAGATCTCTATAAATTGGTATTTAATAGAAATAATGATCTATCAATCTAACAATTAACAAACTGTGCTGAGGAATATAACAAACAATAGCAAGCCACAGGGTCAATAAGAAATAGCTACTTCTGCTATTCTTTGAACAGATAGAAAATTATGTTGATCATCATAATGAAAATCAAAATGTTTGTGAAACACTGTGCGCCTGGTGGCAATAAAGTTTGAAAAAGGTATTTATAGCATATGGGTCACAGTCAAGGTCACAAGGTCATTGATGATGATCTTGGTGTCATTTGAAAGAATTTAATTAGTGGAGTATGCATAAAAAATATGAAGTCTCTATATCTCTTATAGTTCAAAATTTATGGCAGAGGAACAAAATGGCTATTTTTAGCAGATGGGTCACAGTAAAGGTCAAATTGTCATTGACCTTGGTGTTACTTGAAAGAGTTTAATTAGTGAAGGATGCATACCAAGTATGAATTCTCCATCTTTTATGACTCAAAAGTTATGTCGAAGTTTCAATAAATCTATTTTAAGTATATGGTCACAGTCAAGGTCCCAAGGTCATTGACCTTGGTGTTATTTGAAAGAGCTTAATTAATGAAGGGTGCATACGTAATACAAGTTCTCTATCTTTTATGGCTCAAGATTTATGTCCAAGATTCAAAAAATCTATTTTAAGGATATGGGTCACAGCCAAGGTCTCAAGGTCATTGACCTTCAGGTGTCTTTTGAAAAAGCTTAATTAGTGAATTATGCATACTAAATATAAAGTCTCTATCTTTCATTAATTTTAAGTTATGATGAATATTCGAAAAAGCTATTTTTAGCATATAGGTCACAGTCAAGGTCACAAGGTCATTGACCTTGATGTCATTTGAAAGAACTTAATTAGTGGAGTAGACATACCAAATATGAAATCTTTATCTCTCATTGGTTCAAAAGTAATGGTGAAGGTTAAAGTTTACAAACAAACAGACAGGACAAAAACAATATGTACCCCCGATCTATCGAGACGGGCGCATAAAAAATGTTTATAGAAACAATATTAATATGCCACTGTGAAAATGTCCAGCAACTCTGCATTAATTTTCAAATAACATGCTTTAATTCATCTTTTCCTGCTACTCTAGGATATATAGACATACAAGTCTAGTATGCATGCATCACAAGCACTAATTGAAACACATATAATTTTTCCAATTTTATCTCCATTGAATCATTCATCTCAAAAAGAATATTGGTTTTGACTCACCAAGTCTGATGATATGGAAACAGAGTACACATTCCTATAATTCTGCTTAAATTCTTTTTTCTAGTCATTCCACACTATGCAGTCTTACTACTCATCTTGACTAATCCCACTGTACACAGTTAACAACTCTAATTAACTTAATACAAGTCAGTAATGAAGCAAAACATGCTTGCCTTTGAATTCCCTCCACTTTATTTAAAAAGAGGAAGTAAATGACTGAGCATGCTCAGCAAATGGCTCATGGGTAATCCTAGATGTTGCCAGAAAGTTTTTTTCTGGCAGTATTGCCAGAATGTCACGGGAAGTTGTTGCAGCTAGCGGTGATATTTCATTTTTTCTGGCAGTATTGCCAGAATGTCGCCAGAAGTTGTTGCCGCTAGCGGTGATATTTCACTAACCCCAAAAGCTTGTTTCTGGTGACAAAAATGTGTTGCTGCAATGTTGCCGCAATATAGCGGCAATATTGCTGCAATAATTTTACTTTGGTAAGGGTATTGATCTCAATTTGTGTTTTGTTGTTTGTTGTTTTTTTTCTAGAGACTAATAAAACAGATTTTTTTAAAAGTATTATCCCTTTAAATCAGGCCATGCTAATTGTTTGTATGATTTCAAAGTTAACACTGTGACTGACAAATACCAGTCTAAAACTCCACTGTGACTACAGAAACAGAAGTAGAATTCACTGTATTACCTCTGCCATATCCAGAAGAATGTTTAGCAAAACTGTTGACAACAGCATCCACAGCTTCTTTGAGGACAGTCTTGGCTTTGGCGTCAGACATCGACCCAGACTTTCCTGACACGGACATCCCCGCTGCAGCGGCTGCCATTATTTGTGACGGTAGGGGGCGGTGCGTCTCGACATACTGAGGAGACATAGGGGAGGAGGCCTGTCTTGGGGCAGGGACAGGTTTCCCATACCCAGG
This sequence comes from Saccostrea glomerata, assembly GCA_003671525.1. Classification (NCBI taxonomy): domain Eukaryota; kingdom Metazoa; phylum Mollusca; class Bivalvia; order Ostreida; family Ostreidae; genus Saccostrea; species Saccostrea glomerata. The sequence continues at coordinate 2,232,922 of PRKT01000029.1, forward strand.
GTGTCCCTTATACGAGGCCATTCCTACAAAAGCAAGACAAAGATGTTGAAGATTCAGTGAAAGATTCACAGACATCTAAATACTTTAGATCACACAAGTTTATAAATCTGCAGCAACATTTTGAAAAAAAAAAGAAGTTAAAAATCTGAAAATTATCTTATTAAGTAAAGTAATATCCATAAGCCGCAAGCAGCTACTTTATTTGAAGACATTCAAAGTTTCAACCACTAGATAAAGAAGTATCCAAAATGGAGAATGCACAAATAATCGCTCACCTGTCAATATCTTGGTTTCATCACGACTTTGGATAAATCTCCAGGTAAATAAGTCTGAATGATACAAATCCTAGCTCAAATTTCTTACATATTCGATATAGATCAATCAATAATTCATAGGACGACTAAATTACTGATAACTATTTGAAGAATTTCACTTTCATGTTGATCCACAGCCTATTCATTTGCTTTATGTCGTAATTGGTAAAACTCAGAGGAGATCCGAAATTACGTAAATCGGAAATTGAAATTCATGCCCTGAGTAATTCGCACCGGGCAAATAATGCTAGCCGAATTTAGTTGTGTAAATAAAAGCCTGTATGAATACCCACATCAAAATAAAAATGAAAAATCGCTGAAATAAGCACGTTTTAAAAATGTATTACTGTATATAAAAAGAGTGTCTTTTCACTTCAAGCACGTAGCATCGTTTTTGAAAGTGGGGGGGCCAACCAGAGAAATTTTTTTTTACCTTACCTCTAAAAGTTGACATGCAAAAAAACCAAAAACAAACCCCCCCAAAAAGGAAATTGGCCAAATTTGAAAATCCTATTTCGTGGTACAGTACAACACTACATTTTCCTTCATATCACTATACTCTGGTAAGAAGTGGGGGGGGGGGGCAACCTTTCAATGGACATTTTCAATAGTAAAGGTATAGTTGGGAAAAAAGGGGGGCAGCCCCCCCCCCCGACCCCCCCTGTTGCTACGCCCCTGTACTTGATGCTCATCACTTTTATAACCAAGTTCTGTTGTCAACTTACCACTAACGTTCTTTTTTAGTAATAATCCAAATATGAAATAGGTATGACAGACTCTATGGTACTTTTTATTAATAATATCAAATTCACTGGGAAATATCGAATCGACAGATGAGTGGACTTAACCGTATATTAAATACTGAGTTGAAGGCAATGGCAAGATTTTCTTTGTCTCGTGTAGATTCTGTTTTCTATGGATACAATACTAGGTCTGTAAATAACGGGACTTAATTGGTACCCATTGGAATTTCAACAGATTGTTGGAAGACTCCAAAATACAATATCCAGAGTTATCTTCCGCTATGCTCACAACACGGATTAAAATTAAAATCTTAATCAAAAAATTCATTTTAAGGTGTAAAAAATCAAAATAAATAATGTATTCCGATAAGAAATATAATTACACACAATTATAAATACAACTTTTAATCAAAAACAATTTTCCAAGAATCTTGTATAACAAGCGTTGACAGAGGTGTATGTGGAGAAAAGCGGGAACGACAACTCTGGATAGAGAATGACATATATAGATACAATGTATATTGACAATCAGAAAATCTAGCATCTGTATGTATATATTTATATCTACTTCAAAGTATAAATTTGCACTTTGTGTACAATAAGAATGACTAGAGGTACTGTGAGTGATGAGCTCACTAAATGATAGCCCCCGCCTCCCATATGGTTATAACTGGTGAAAAAGTCCATGTTTTCCTGTGGCCGAGAAACCCAAAATATGTGTCGGATCAAAAAGTAAATAGGAGGTGCACAATGGCAATATGTAATAAAGATTCTGTGAAAGTTGCATTAAATTTCATTCAGTGGTATGAGAGGAGTTGCGGATAAGAGATGGGTACCCCAAAGCGTAACAGACGGACGGACGGACGGACGGACATCCATCCGTACAGACGGACGGAATTAACGATTACTATATACCCTCCCGCTTTTCAAGCGGGGGGTATAATAATGAACTAAATATATTTGCGTACTACTAGATGTAATGTATATGTACTCTCTCCCTTTTTTTAGGGGGGAGGGGGTTATCAGTTTTTTTTAATCGGAAAAGGTTAGGCGAAATTATTGCAGCTATCATATGACCGGTGACGAGTTTAGCATAGTTTTAAAAGAGTTTCACTTCTATAGAAATATAAGCTGTCTATGATGTCAAACGGACTTGAATTTAAATTTTTGTGAAGAATTTTTTGATAAAGTGTTGAAAAGTCGTACGTTTTGATTGTTATCTTTCGATTTTTATTTTAAAACAAAACATTGCGACTTTCTCAAAATTTTTATTGCATAGTGGATAGTGCCATAGTGAACCATCTATACAATTTATTTTGCATTTTAAAAGGAAAAGGATACTCATTCCCTTTCAGCAATCTTCCTACTCTGTCAAAAAAAAATGCGTTTGTAAAAAAACTTATGCCCATGTTTGGCAGCTTATGGCAAGGGTTGGGGTTTCTCAAATGCAATCAAACGTCATGGTCGAGGTCAAAATTTTTGGTATCCAAATTTTAAGGAAGATCCTGTCTTATTACAAGGAATGCACCTGTGAAATATAAAAGTCTAGCTGGTACTAACGGTTCAAAAGTATTGATAAAGGTTAATTTTTTAAGTGGGCCAAACTATAAAGTCAAGGTCAAATATTTTAATACCCATTGGAAGGTCTTGTCATAATGTTTATACATATGAAGGACGAAAGCCATAGCATCAACTTCTCAAAAGTTATGACCAAGGTCTCTCCGAGGCCAAGGTCGTAAGGTAGGATTTGATGGCACTCAAAAAAGGTCTTATCACAAGAAATACACATATGAAATATAAAAGCCATAGCCCCACCGACTTTAGAATTATGGCCAAGGTTAAAAAAAAAATGCGGACATACAGCTAGGCAGAGGGGCGGACAAGGCTAAAAAACTACATATACCCCTGAATCTTCCATTACGTACATGTAGGGGTAAAAATAATGAGATTTTGGTAGAATCTTATTCTATTAGTTATTGCTAATAAACGTTTTAACACAAAATATTCGGGATTTTCTTTGCAAAACATGGACTATGTCATTATATCGATTTCGCATATGGACAGAGGAGAGGATAATTTTGCTAGCTCAATGCTCCTAGTACTACTAGTTCGTTGGATAACGGCATCTTGTTGAGTCAGAACCCCCTGGCATTGCGAGGATGCTGGATACAAGGAAGTGCCGGACAACATCGTCTCAAACTACGGTCCGGAGTCCGTTGCTCTGTCCTCTACAGAAATATAGAGAGAATCATACATTACTGCCGTGGTTTGAGACGATGAACGGACAATAACTTGAATGCTCTATAGGAATAGTATATATAGGTTATATGGATCAAAAACAACAGTTTCGAATTGTACACTCGGATTGTATCAACGACATCCCCCTTTTCATGCCCCCCTTTTAATAATTTTTTTAAAGAATTAAAGAAATGTTAGCGATAAAAGACTTTGAGTATAATGGGAGGAACAACAGGATTTTTTCAGTATCAGGGAACATTTTTGAAAAGTCTTATGTCTTTTTTAATGCAATATATAAATAGAACACTTTTCTGAATCTGATCTCGCATTTAATATGGATACCGGTATATATCAATAAACCACCCGATCCTTACACTTATCACCTTTTACTAAAAGAAAATTATCATCGGATAGACACTGACACCTGGAAGTTGATAGATGAAAGAAAAGTCATCAAGACAAAGATAGAGAGCACAAGTTCAGAAAGAGTTAAGACAAGGTTACAGGAAAATTAAAGGGAGAAAGACAAAGCAGTCTAGAGATGTGCGAGAGAGGACAAGAGGAGATGTATGGCAGAGAAAGCTGTGCGATCACAGAAAGCAGCTGAGAACAGGAGGCAGAAGGAACTGTACAGCATAGTAAAACTAAAGCAGCTTAAAAGAAAGAGTAATAAACAAAGAACAATGGTGAAGAGCAAAGATAAATAGCTGCTGAAAAATAAAGAAGCGAGGCTTGCCAGATGGAGGGAACATTTTGAGGAAGTACTCAAAAGAGACTCTCCATTGTCATCAACACAAGATGATCATGAAGAGCTAGAAGAAAAGAAATGCTAGACATCTCGGTTGAGCCACTGAGGACTGCACTGAAGACGCTCCGAAATGGTAAGGCCCATGGAGCAGATCAAATAACTGCAGAAATGTTAACAGCAGACCTTGATAAGAGCAGCCAGGAATTGAAGCACACCTTCGACCAGATATGGAAGGGGGGAAAGGTGCCCAAAGAATGGACCAGAGGACTTATCTGAAAAATTGATAAGCGAAGCAACTTACAGGACAGTAGCAATTGGAGGGGAGTCACATTGCTGCCCCTAGCCAGCAAATCTCTCAGCAGGATGATCATTAACAGAATACAGGCTGGAGTTGACCGCACCTTAAGGAAAGAGCAGGCAAGGTTCCGAAGAGGGAGAAGGACTATCAAACAGATCTTCATCCTCAGGAACATCATGGAATAAATCAACGAGTGGAATGCTTCACTGTACATCCATTTTGTGAGAAAGCCTTCGACTCGGTGCACAGAGACAGCCTTCGGGTCATAATGAAGAAATATGGAATATCCACAAACCTGATTACAATGGTCAAAGCCCTATATGACAATATTCACTGTTCTGTGATTGATGACAACGAGACTACAGACCCTTTTCCTGTGATGACTGGTGTCAAACAAGGACGCTGCATGTCAGGCTTCTTGTTGCCCCTAGTGATAGACTGGGTGATGCAACAAAATGTCAGAGAAAAGAAAACAGGAATTAGATGGGACTTCACCACTATGCTTAAAGACCTTGACTTTGCAGACGACATTGCCTATTGTCATCAGCAATGAACCATTTTTAGTGTAAGACAAAAAAAAACTGGTAGAAAACTCCGCAAAAATTGGGGTTGAAGCTAAATGCCAAGAAGTGCAAAGTGATGAAGATAAATAGCAAGAGTGAAATCTGCATGAAAGTTGGGAGAAGCAAAGCCGACGAGGTGGACAGCTTTACTTACAATGAAGCGCATTGAAGTGGTAAAATTTTCTGTTTGGATGGAACGTTTTGGGCTATTTTTAGACACGCCCATTTCTTTAGAAAGGAAAAATCGGTCAAATGATTCAATCGAATACCTGTAGAACAGGTATTCCATAAATATAATAACCAGAGCTCAATGTTCACAGTACCTCTAGTATTTTCTGCATACATAGTTTATATATCCCAGTTGATTCGATATGCAAGATCAAGATGGCCGTCTGTGCGTCCGTCTGTTAAACTTTGGGGTACACATCTCTTATCTGCAACTCCTCTTAAACCACTGAATGAAATTTAATGAGACTTTCATACAATCTTTGTTACGTAGTGCCATTGTGAACTTTCTATTTTACTGTTTGATCGGACACATGTATATTTTGGGATTCCAACAGCAATACATGGACACTGTCATTCTTTCTATAATATTGAACGGTACCCTTCTGTTATCCTCAACTTCTCCAATACTAATTTATGGAAATTCTTTCACAGATTCTTTATTACATAATGCCATGGTGCACTTCCAAATTTACTTTTTGATATGACAAATTATATCAGGTCTTCCAGAGCAGAACTTAAACTTAAACTGCTATAAAAATCATATAGGAGGCGGTGGTATCATTTAGTGAGCTCAATGCTCACAGTACCTCTAGTTTTTCATATTTCCTTTCCATTTAATAGACAGAGAAGTAAAATAGATAATTAATTCAAGGTCAAGACAATCTGAACCAGCTTGAGATTGTATTTTGTTCAGATAAAAGAACAAGGTCAAAACAGGAAACCTAACATTAACCAGAGCTCATAGTACGGTATTGATATTTTGTGTGCATGTAAATTATAAATGAAAAGAATTGGGCTATAAAATAGGCATTGCAAAGGTAAAGAAATTCTCTTCTATTCAACCAGCTCCCGAGCATTTTCTTTACCTCAATGGTTTATTTGTAAGATAACAATGTTGGCAAATACGTTGAGTCCCCGTACTTTTTCTTTTTAGAAGCTTTTAAGTGTTTATTGATTTTTTGAGATAAAACTGCTTGATGAAAACTTTTGCTGTTAATATGTCTCAATTTATGGAAAACTTAAAATTGCTGATCTAAAGAGTGAAGAAAGTAAATTCTCTTTTTGCAAATGAATGGATTTGAAAATATACGGGGAACCCAATTCAGTGAAAACAGGCCATTATTCTTTGTTTCCATTACTCTTCACACCAGCAGGTATAGTATTGTCCTGCCTAAGGCAAAAAATTAATTTCTTGGTTCTCAAGCCCTCCAACATCTCTTCAAAGGGTGCCTCATTGACCCTTTTTATTGCTAAATCAATGAATTAAAAAAACAAATCACCTCCCTTATCATTTTTTTGAGGTTTTGTACAATGTAAAAAGCTGCTCATCATGTTTTGGGGGCAAAGAAAAAAAAAAAAAAGCCTGAGAACCAGGGAATTAAAACTTTGCATGGGCTAACTGTGACCAGCATTTTCCTGAAGTCTTTACTTTGAAATGAAGGAAACATGCTTTGATTTATTTTAGTGGATGACAGATCTAGAGAATTTTAGCCTTGCTTAGGTCACTTCAAGTGACTCTTCAGCTATTTAATGACGCTTACTACTAAAAAGTAGGAAATGTGGAATTGATGTTCAATTTTCTAATTTTTGACATTTCTTAATAATGTTATGCAATATTTGAAATCATATATTATACCAAGTGTAGCAAGTGATCTTACTGATCATTAATTTGGTATTGAGACTTTGCTTTATATGTAGATTAGGTTTGTATAGTGAGCTTTGTCCTCTTTTATTTACAAACTTTAAAAAAAAAATCATTAAAAAAATTGCACTCTAGTCTTAAAGACACCTACTCTTTTTCAGAAACCATGACCAAAATTCTTTTGATGTTAGTGTATTCTGTATGTGCATTTTCTAGTCTCGGATATATTTACAAGTGAGTTTTAAAGTTTTCTATTTCTTACCTTTTATAAGAGTTTACTTTGATGAAACAAACTAATTTGCAGCAAAGCATTCTTGAGTTAGATCTATGAGGATTCATGTTTGTTCAGCTGAAGAACCATTGCTCTCTTCTAAGAGGAGATTACTGAGGATGTGTGAAAATTTTTACATTTAGTTACAGTAAATTTTATACTTCTTACAATAAAATAATTCTATTCTAATATACCATTACATAAAATGGAATATTAACAACACTCTCTTTAATTTTCAGGTCCTCGTGGAATTGGAGATCCCTTCCTCTCCTGAATTCTTTTGAATCTTTGTACATTATTGGACTTATACCATTGGAGCTATGGAACAGTGCCATATTTCCTTTGTTCAGCTCCTCACAAAAATATCCATTTCTTCCTTTAATGCTAATTTCTGTTTATTGTTCTGTAGGAATTATTTATGCCTGGATTAAGTTTTATGTGATAACTTTATTGGACAAAAAAGTTAAATCTCAATAAATGTTTTTAACTATAAGTCTTGCTATATTTTTAGTGCAACAGGTACATGTACTAGTATATACATGTTTTGTACTGTAGCATATCATAGCAATACTTTTTGTGGCTTTTTATTCCTTGCTGATTGAATTGTCAATAATTTCATCAGAAGTTGCATGTAAAGATCCCCAAATGAACCATTTTTTAAAAAACTCAATACAGCCACATCTAATATCAGATTACAAGCCTTTCAAGTGTGGCGGTCAGCCTGGTTTGATTGCCGGTGGCCAGATAGCTCAGTTGGTAGAGCAACTGACCGGAGTTTCAGGGGGCCCGAGTTCGAATCCCGGTCTGGTCCGCTGCATTTTCTCCTCTCCGATCTCTCTGTCTTAAAAAATTAGATGCTAGGCGACAGCATCTTTGCGGTTTTTTCTTGGCTTGAAGCATAGCTGTTTGAAGATAAACAACAAGACTAAAAATATTATTTCCATGAATTCCAGCATTGTGAGAACACTTGCTCCGATGAAAAGTCCCATCTGACCACCAATGCTAGCTAGAATAACAATGAACAAAATATAAATAGTACTCGATACATCGTAAATAATTTAAGATTTTTTTTACACAATTTAATATCTGTTATAAGGAGAAAAGCATGCACAAACAACAAATGTACGTACCCAAAACATCTCCTATTCTTTCGTATTTCGGGATTTGATTCATCCAGAAGTAACTCAATTTATCATAAAATATCGATATCTCCAGTATGTTGTTCCTATTCAAAGACGAACATCTTATTAATATCTATGTGTAACTAAATTGATTTCGGGAAAAGAAAATAAATAAACATCTGTCTTTGTAGAATATGAGTGTATAAAAATTAAAAGTTGACACTTTTCTTCATTAAAATTAGGGAAAATAAAAAAAAAATTGTTACTTGAGTCGTTCCTGTGATGTGTTGAAGTGTGAAGACAGAACCTGGACCAAAATATCCGAGGGAAACTGACTGGTGGACACCGACACGTCATACGTCGTTTGCTGGCATGGGTAGGGGCAGTCACAATGGATAACATTCTGAGCGTCCTGGTATATCAGTTTCCCTGAAATATCATAATCAAGTTGTTTTTTTTTTAATGTGAAATCTAGAACATGCAGAGGGTTATTAATCATCAAGTATAGTAATGATCATCTTTAAAATTCTATACATACCGATTTCTTTAAGGTAACATTTCGAGATCTGGTACTTTGAACAAATAGGGTAATTTCCTAAAAAAAGGGCTAATCATTATAACAAAATATTACATGTATAATAATTGGGGGAGAATAATGCCTTTACCATGACCAATTATTGTCAATCCTTTTTATCTTATCACTATCATAGGTAGAGTATTGATTTCAAATACTTTTTTCAGTTAAAAAAAACAACTGAGAGCAAATATTGGTAGGTATTGTTTATTTTAAGAGACTTTGTATTGTACAAGTCAGAACAGTACAAATTAGATAAGTACAGACCAATATGTTGCCAATATTATGTTTCCGTTTTTTTTAATAAAAATTACTATGTATTCAACTTGACATTTCTTAAAACTTATAAAATGAAATCTTACACCCACCCTAAGAAAAAAGCAAAGTGGCTCTCACGACTAAATATTGACACACACTACTGGGGTGTTACAGTGTATCAATTTGACTGAGAGCACGATATGGACTAACACTAGGCCACGGGTACTTGTAGACACCCCCCCCCCCCCCGACCCCCACCCCCGTTATTCAACCCCATGGCTTGTTGGACATTTTTTTTAACAAATTACATTTATTACACTTACTCATCATGTGTACCATAGACAAAAAAATCGTGAAAAATCCAAAATAATCGTTCCACCAAAAAAAATCATCATTTGTGGAAAAATTATTTTGGACTTTTCTTATGTATAGTACACATGATGAATAAGGGGGGGTCTTGTCCACAAGTACCTGTGCACAAGGCATATAGCAACTTGAGCGAATAAATATACCAAATATATTTACCTGAATCACCAACATTCACACAGCCACATTTCTTGAACATTATTTCTGAGAGGCAGAACTTTTTACAAACGCTGACACTGTATGGTGTGGGATGGAATTTGTTAACAAAATCTGGAGCATGTGTGTCCAAACAATACCCATCCGCAAAGGCTTTGAAAGGATATGGCAAAAAGGTAAACTAAACAGAATAATGTAGTAAAGTCTCATTAATTAGAATTTGCATGGGTGGTGTTTAGTACATTAATGATTTTGCTTGAATATTTGTTATTATTTTCATGTAACGAATTTAAATGTTTCTGTTAATATAAAATCATTAACACGGTATGCCCAGATTCCCAATTTTAACATTATATGATCTTGTATGCTCAAAAAGTCATTTATAAAATTTGAGGTGAGACCAGGTGCCCGTGGAGGAATAAACATCCCCTCTCGACCGATGACATCCGCTGTGCTACGAAAGTATCATTTTAAGTGAAACCAAAACGACCATGAATTTACAGAATCTACACTGGGCATCTTGTCCACCACTGTACTACATAATGTACTTCTGAACAGAACTTCTAAAGCAAAAATATATCAGTTACTGCATGAAAGGTATTCATTTCATGGTTACCTTCTTTTTGGTCACAGATGCGAGTGCAGACACACCCGGGGCGACAACAAAGCCCTGATTAATGGGATCCGGTACGGCGCCTGGCTCATGTACCACGACCTGTGTACCAAATAACAGAACAAGAAAAGACATACTCATACATGTAGTTTGAAAAGAGTCTTCAAACAAGTAGTTCAAAAATAGGTCCTGTCATATTTTGAAATAGAAATAGCCCTATTTCTGTATTATAAATTGCTTCAACAATATCATTCTGCATTCTGTACTGTCCTATATCCGATCTATCCCTAAAAGGGGTAGTATGATTTGAACAAAATTGAATCTCCACTAAGGATGTTTACATACTGTATTTATTTTGACTACCTGTTCATTTTTTCCTACAAGTTTGAACTTTAATGGGGGGCATGATTTGAACAATTAGACTTGAATCTACATGTACACTTTCTGAGGATACTTCGATATAAATCTGACCAGCCATGACTTTGCTGGTCTTGAAAAGAAGAGTATTTCGAAAAGGTATACTAGTATCCACAGGCACCTGACGTTACTTATTTTTCTTTTAATAAAAAAAATATACACATACCTAATAATTAACAAGGTTTATTATTAGGTATGTGTATATTTTTTTTATTAAAAGAAAAATAAGTAACGTCAGGTGCCTGTGCTAGTATCCTATATATTCCTGTGTAAAACTTTGATCGTTCATTGTGTCCGCGTGGGCATGATTTGAACGAACTTGAATCTTTACCACCCAAGGATGCTTTCACGTATGCGTATATATGCATAAGCAATTGTTGTCTTGCTGTTCTTTAGAAGATTTTTTAAGAGTTTTCCTTTTTTGTAGAAAAAATTATGGAAAATTTTGATCTTCAATCTACACTGCCCGACATTGAATCTACATGAGTTTCATTTTTCCTTACCTATTGGTTCTTGAGAAGAAGATTACTGATTTAATGATGCCATCAATTTTTCGCTATTCCGTAATTATCTCCCGACGGAGAAGTGGTGGCCCTTTTTTTTAACAAACTTGAATCCCCTTCACCCTTCATACTCTGTGCCAAGTTTCGTTGAAATTGGTCCGTACATGTAGTTCTGAACAAGAAGATGGAGTTGTGAAAATTTTACAACGACGAAGACAACGACAGACAACGGACAAATTTTGATCAGAAAAGTTCACTTGAGCCTTCGGCTCAGGTGAGCTAAAAATAGCTTTAGTGACAAGTGTGACCTTGACCCCAGTCGCGGAGATGAAACTTGCTTCATAAAGATCCCTGTGTATGTCCAGTAAGACGTGGAGATTGTAAAGAGATCCGCTCATTTTTGTGGTCATGTTTCCATCATTGTTCCAAGTAAAGCAAACCCCTAAAGAGGTCAGGGTGGGTTTGAACTCCTGTCCTTCCAAAAAGTCAAAGGTGCTCGTCAAGATAAACTTGGAGACGTCCATGCTCAACCTCAATTCTTGTTCCAAACTATTTGGCTCAAAATATCCATTTTCCTTGTAATACGAGTCATTCCAGTCCACATCATTTGTAAAGGCAGCCATGTTGGAGACCGATAACCAGTAATCAGTATCTTTTTGAGATTTAGAAGATTTGGATCTGTTCTTGGAGCCCATGTTGCAGATGGTAACCGCAGGAAACTGCATTCTTTCGAAACTTTCTAGAGATATTTTGCTTAGAAAGGGATAGGTGTAATAACACCGTATTTCGTCAACCAAAAACCAAACGATAGAAACCAACGAGGATAAAAGGAAAAGCGTCCATAAAACTCTGTTTGAATAAAAAAAATCATACATGTATTTAGATTTTGCATATTCTGCTTACATACAAATTCAATCGTTCTTTTTATTTTTTCAACAAAATCATATGATAAATCAATAAAATCACATAAAAATTGACTATTGATTACGAAGCCTGGAATAAAAAACAAAACCTTTAAGATAACTTGAAAACAAATCTTCTTTGTAATATGTAATTTTACTAGAACAGTTGATATTAACAAAAAAATCAGTAGTTAGTGAAACGGGAAGAATGATACACCTAGAATATGATTTAAAAGGTTAACAAATTTTGAAACATTAAAAAAACACAAACAATACTTACCCTCTCAGTCTGTTTCCTCGCACGGTGCCCACTTTCCCAAATCCATGACAAGTCGTCTCAGATAAAAAATTCCACCAAAGTTCGCCGAGTGAATCCTTTCTTTTTTCGACACTTGCATCTTTAATATCAAATGAGTCCGCACGATCTGATAAAATGCCAGTCTGACTTTCGTGCCGAGGCAAAGATTGCTTCGGGTGTATCGCTACTTGTAGCATGATATGTCTTATTCTAACATTGCCTCAAAAGTTTGACATATATTACATTTAAAACAGAAAGTCAAATTATTTTTAAGCAATTTTCAACTTTTCTTTGCATCGTGTCGGCAAATCAGAGTTTCAGATACCATCGTTTGATTGTAAACAACAGCTCCGAGATGTCGCCTCGAAGGAATACAGTGGGAAACGATTAATTATTAATCCTCATACTTGATGTATCCATTTGTTAAATTGCAATATTCGTTATATCCATCTGGGAAATGACAATTTTCATTTAACATAACCACATAAACAAATGTATTAAGTAGTGAAGCGCATTAATTAAGAAATAATGTATCATTTTTTGAGTGTTATTGGGATGTAAAACGGGTTGGTCACGTGATCAAATCCCATAAAGCCCGAAGGGCTTTATGGAAGATTTGATCTTGTGCCAACCCGTTTTACATCCCAATAACACTCACAAAATGATACCTTATTACTTATATTTACATTTGTGACTTATTCATACTTTAAATTTGCCTGATTGTGACTTTTAACGTGTGAAATGCATTATTTTTCAAACCTAACGGCATGTATGCAATTCACTGAACGCGCGTCGACCCTTTATGACGTCACTGAGAAATTACGTCGAAAGTTCATCTATGACCTCTTGACCCCGTTCCTGTATTTATACAGTTATAAAAACGCTTGCTTTCAATAGTGTTATATAAAGGAAAACATTTGCAGATGTAAATATTAAAATATAGGCAAATTTACATGTACTTTGGTAAGATTCTCGGTCGATGTTTTAAATTTATAGGGATTGCTTTCATCTAAAGACTTTAGTTTTATAGTATATATGAAAATTTAAATATTAATTCTCCTTGTGTCATGTCGTATTTTAATCTTAAATTTAAATGCCATCATCAAAATCAGCTATTAATTGATAGCATGGAGACTAATTGGATTTTTGAAAAATGCATGAACATAATACTGATCATTAGATGATTTTGTCCATCAATGTTTAATGCAGGAAGGGAATTCAACTTAAAACAGCGGACTATTTCCTGCAACGAGCAAAGGAGAAGAGAACTTATATCCATATTCACATTAACTCTTCTTTCTTTCTTTTTCTTTTCTCTTTTTTTTTTTTTTAGAAAAATAAAACTTTTCCCCATTGAAGTTTCAAAATAACGACAATTTTGTCTCTGAGAGGGGGTAAAGCTTACAAATACACCCTCATTCTTTAACGTTTGTGTCAGTGTCTGCAATAAATCCTTTGATAGAAAAAAACATGTGGAGATAATGAACAATATTCAAGATCCAAAGTCCATAAAACAATACAAAAATGGAGCAGAGCAATCAAGGGCCTCCAAAACATCAGAGGTGGGATCAGGTGCCATGGAGGAGTGAGCACCCCCTTCCGACCGGTCACACCCGCCGTGTGCTCCTTGTCATGATCGGGATATAACGGGAAATCTGTCGTCAATTCAATCATCTCATTGTATAAATAATGGACTAGCAGTTAGTATGAAAAACGTCAGTCACCATTTGACTCAGTGATAAGTTGTATTAATTTTGCTGACAAGGTCATTGTATCGACCATAGAACTTAATAAACGATGGCTTTAAATGAGACTGCTGATATTATTGTTTCATCAACTTGACATTAATATACCTCGTTTTAGAAAATGTTTATACATAGAGCATGCTCTTGCGTATCGAGTCAACTGAGATATATATGGCACGCCAAATCCACAAAAATGGGCCAAACATAGTTTCAAAGTCGATGAACTAGGTTTATCGGTTGTAAACTATAGTTTACCGACTGTAAACTATAGTTAACAACGTTAATCTATATTTTACATCCGTAAACCATAGTTAACGCGAAAATCTATGTTTCACAACCGTAAACTATACTTAACATCAAAAACAATCATTTGCGATTGCAAAACATAGATTATCTGATAAATACAGTTACATGATTTGTAAACTATAGTTTACAAACCGTTAACTATAGTTAACTATAGTTAACGATCTGATAAATATAGTTTCACAATTTGTGAAACTATGATTAACAACTCTTAACTATAGTTTACGATTGTAAACTATAGTTTACAAACGTGAATCTATGTTTATCAACAAAATCTATTGTTAACGCTTTATTCAGACAGATAAACTTAGATTAGCATTCGTAAACTATAGTTAACGACCCTTTAATAAAGTTTTACAGATGAAAACTATACTTAACGAATCGTTAACTATGCTTAACTATGGCACGCCAAATTCACAAAAATGAGATAAACCTAGTTTCACAATTGATAAACTAGGTTTATCGACTGTAAACTATAGTTTACAAACCGTAAACTATAGTTAACGATTCGTTAAGTATAGTTTTCATCTGTAAAACTATATTTAACGGTTGTTAACTATAGTTTACGAATGATAATCTAAGTTTATCTGTCTGTAATAAGCGTTAACAATAGATTTTGTTGATAAACATAGATTCACGTTTGTAAACTATAGTTTACAATCGTAAACTATAGTTAAGAGTTGTTAATCATAGTTTCACAAATCGTGAAACTATATTTATCAGATCGTTAACTATAGTTAACGGTTTGTAAACTATAGTTTACAAATCGTGAAACTGTATTTATCAGATAATCTATGTTTTGCAATCGCAAATGATTGTTTTCGGTGTTAAGTATAGTCTACGGTTGTGAAACATAGATTACCGCGTTAACTATGGTTTACAGATGTGAAATATAGATTAACTTTGTTAACTATAGTTTACAGTTCGTAAACTATAGTTTACAACCGATAAACCTAGTTTATCGATTGTGAAACTATGATTACCTCATTTTTGTGAATTTGGCGTGCCATACATATACATGTATATATATTCAGGTGATTAATGTATATATTGCTGCATTAGTAAGGGAAGTTGACGATTGAAAAGTTAGTCATAACGTTTAAGACAAAAGATTCTAATAATAAGAACAAATAGAACTATTTATTTCCTTTAATTCTTCGAATGGCGTATTGATTGATTGTTGGTTATTTGAAGTAAAATTCTCTTTTTTTTTAAAGTTTTAATTACTGTAGACGTACTTTTTTCCACGGGGTCATAATTCCGCGGAATCTCAATTTCTGTTTAATCCGCGGATAGAAAATTACGCGGATTTTCTAGATTGTCATTATATGCCTTACATTTATATTAAGTACGCTTGGACAAATTTCCGCGGAAAATTTGTGACCGCGTACATATAGCGTAAATTAATACCACGCGGAAAAAGTACTTCTACAGTATTTGAAATTTGAATGTTTGAATCAATCATTCAAATTTCAAATAATTAAAACTTTAAAACTTTAAAAAAAAATTAAAGGAAATAAATATGTATAAATTCTCTTTAGGGTTCTTCAGTGGACAAGCTCTCGCCTACCTGAGGATGTAGGCGAAAGCCTGTCCACTTCTCTAAAGAGAATAGATCCACCACCCCCTTCCCTGGGTTTCTGACAGTTCTAGGCAGGCGTCACAATGTTTTGCGTTTCTTTTGTGGTTATTATTAGATATTACTTTATGTCCTTTCTGCCTTAATGCTCGTTATCCATATTTCATGTTAGAGCTGATCGTCTTTTTTTGTGTTTATATATTTCATTTTATGATCCGCTCTTTTTTCTCTTTATCAAGGGCAGATCACTCTAAACGATACACAACTCAACATGCAGCATGATGCATTTGATTAGCCGGTATTTCACATTTACACTGTTTATTTTCTATATGAAACAATGAAAGCATAATAATATATGAGCTGCAATACATAAGTCATAATCTAAAATCCCTTTGTTAACAAGAACTGCAGAAGGCTAGGGGATAGATAGGGTTGCAACTGTTTTTAATTCGAATTTTCTCAGTGGCAAAGGTGCAATGTCAATGTGTTTCATGTCGATTTTGCGTTCATACAGTATGGCTTGATTTGATGTGTTTTCTCTATATGATTAACAGCAAATGTTTAGTTACTGTATATGTGACGCCTTGAAGCCACATACGCAGAGGACGTGTTCATTAATCATATCGCTAATAATAGAAATTCTACTTTCCTTTTAGTTTTAGGAACATGCCGTCGCACTTATGATCATTTCACCTTACGCCGAGTAAGAAACTTCAGCACCATGAACCACAATACAGTCCCAAAGAGAGCTAAAATGGATGAACTGGGAGAATTTGACAAACTTTTTCCTGAGTTGCTGGAATGTTTGAAGGATGGATGTTCAAAAGAAAAGCAGTTAGACAAAGTGTTCGCCTGGTTCAAAGAGGTATTTATTAATAATGGCATGTTCTGCAGTCATTCCTAAGTTGTAGGAATGACTGCAGAACACATATTTCATGAAAGCAAGCAAGATGTACATCTTGCTTGCTTTCATGAAATATATTCTGTGTCATCTGTTTTCCCAGGTATCGGAATATAATGTTCCACATGGCAAAAGGAATAGAGGTCTGGCCATTCTTGCGTCCTTGAGATGCTTGAAAGAAATAGTTTCTGAAGAGGAAGAAAAAATTGCCAGAGTGTTGGGGTGGTGTGTAGAATGGGTAAGTCACAGATTTTGATATCAAAAATTAATGAATGAGAATAAAATTCAAATGCTTGTACTCATGAACAAATATACATGTAATTCATAGTAATTATGAATGATTTCAGCTTCAGGCTTTTTTCCTTGTGGCAGATGACATAATGGATAACTCTACAACAAGGAGAGGAAAGCCATGTTGGTACAAAAAGGTACCGTACACCTCAAACATCAATTTATGAAGTTGTGAACCTGTAAACATAAAATTTTTATTCTGTATTTTTTTTTCTCTGTTCATTCACACGTAAGTTCACTCTTACGAATCACTAGTGCATTGGTTAATTTATTCAAAGAAGAACATTTGAATCATGTATCAATTTGAGATTTTTGTCCTATATGAGATGTAAACTGATGTTAAATGAAGTGTTTGTACATTTCAGGATGGGGTGGGGATGACGGCAGTTAATGATGCTTTCTATCTGGAATCCTGTGTTTACCACATCATGCGTAAATATTGCAGAGACAAACCATATTACATCAACATTGTAGACTTATTTCATGAGGTAGGTTTCTTAAACTAACCATCAGTCTTCTGTCTGTCCCTGAATTTTTACAAGCATTTATGCTTCATGTTATGATATTTATAAATACAGCTATGAAGTTCAAAACCTTGAATACATGTACTGACATTTCTAATACCATGGATATATCAATGAAAGTGATTTTGAAACTCTGCAACATATTCCTTTAGTATTTTACCCTTAATGCACAATTTCATTATGTCCTTATTAAATACAAGGTTTAATTTATTAAATTCAATTCAATGACAAGAACAGGGTTGATACGGACAGGTTATATCATTGTACCTTCCTCAACATGTTGTTGGGATATCAATATGGTTTAGGAAGATGTAACCATGGTTGTATGACATTTGTTACAATTGCAAAAACCTCTGTGCACTTTAAGTTTTCAGTCCAAGGTTGAAAGAGAGGATGTACCTTTATAGTAATTGAAATACATGTACATGTACTGAGAATATTTTATCCCTGCATACCCCTAATTGACCTCTGAGGATATATATGGTTTATGTATAAGGTGGGAAACTCAAATTTACAAAGGTTACCAGTAAGTAACTCAACATTTTTAAAAGTGAAAGGTTTCTCTGTTTCCTAGACAACCATGCAGACAGTGCGGGGTCAGTGCCTGGACCTGATCATAGCTCCCTCTGGTGGCAGAGTAGATTTCACAGACTTCACAGAGGACAGATACAATGCCATTGTCAAGTGGAAAACTGGATATTACTCCTTCTATCTACCTGTAGCACTGGCAATGTATATGGTAGGGAATACTTATATTGTAAATCTATGACCCCCAGAAATTTTCATATTTAATTTCTTTGATATACTGTACGTGTACATAATTTGGCGTATTCAAAATTTAGCATAATCACTGGGTATAGAGTTGTTGGCATAATCATAGATTAGCGCTCCACATGTCCGTTCAGTGTACTGTATATGTAAATTGTTTCTTAGTGGTATTAATGAATTAGCGCATTGTTGTCTGCGCCAAAGCCGCTAAAATATGAAGCCCATTTTTTAAAGTACACAAACAGTACATATTTTACCATGATGACGATTTGGATTTTAGAAACTTGGATGTGTAACTGATTATGATAACGTATTTCATTATACCCCCCGCTTGAAAAGCGGGAGGGTATTTATACCCCCTGCTTGAAAAGCGGGAGGGTATTTATTATACCCCCTGCTTGAAAAGCGGGAGGGTATATAGTAATCGTTAATTCCGTCCGTCTGTACGTCCGTCCGTCCGTCCGTCCGTCCGTCTGTCTGTCTGTCCGTCCGTCTGTTACGCTTTGGGGTACCCATCTCTTATCCGCAACTCCTTTCATACCACTGAATGAAATTTGATGAAACTTTCACAGAATCTTTATTACATATTGCCATTGTGCACCTCCTATTTTACTTTTTGATCCGGCACATATTTTGGGTTTCCCGGCCACAGGAAAACATGGACTTTTTCACCAGTTATAACCATATGGGAGGCGGGGGGTATCATTTAGTGAGCTCATCGCTCACAGTACCTCTAGTTTTGTATTGTGTATAACTGAGTATCATATTTGATTACTGTATTGGACTGTTGGTAGAATTATATATGTAGACTAGAGTGGGATACATAACTGATTACGATACAATTTAAATATTTGCAGAATGGTATAACAGATGACCATTTATTAATATTTGTAGAGTGGTATATCTGATGAAGATTCACACCAGAGAGCACAACACATCTTACTGCATATGGGCAGATATTTCCAAATACAGGTATATATCCATCTGTAGCTTCATCTGTGTATTGAAATATTTTTCATTTAAATTCTGTTGAATTTCTTACCAGTTTTAAAGTTTTAAACTAGAATAGTTTTAAAATTTCAAATGCATGAAGTAAAGTCTGTTTTTGCTTTCAGGACGATTACTTAGATTGTTATGGTAATCCAGAGGTGATAGGAAAAATAGGAACTGATATTCAGGAGAACAAATGTAGCTGGTTAGTAATACAGGCTCTGAAAAAGGCAACTGCATCTCAGAGGAAGATTTTAGAGGTAGGTGAAGGACTTGGTAATTTGGTCAATGTTAAAGTTATTGGGTTTGCATGTAAAGTGTATTCATACTTGTGATACAGTTAATATTTAAGAGGAACTTCAATGTATTTTCAGGAAAATTATGCAGATACTGATCCAAATAAAGTACAGAGAGTGAAAGATTTATATAATGAATTGAAACTTAGGGAACTCTATCATAAATTTGAAGAAGAGAGCTACAAGGAACTTGTAACTTTGATTGAAAACCAAAGAGGGAGTTTGCCGAAATCTGTGTTTTTAACATTTGCAAAGAAGATATACAAACGTGACAGATAACAGAACAAAATCTTTGTGACTTTATTCAAAATATTTTTACACAATTTTTTATGCATTTACAAACTGAACAAGTAATGGGGAACAAGAATTGTACCTATCATCAGATGTAAGTTCCTTATGGCTGGGGGTTATGGCCATTTTAGACTATATTGATCTCCTTCAGAAGAAGAGCTCCATATGAGGATAAACAAAAATAATCAAGTTTTAAAAGTAAAATGTATGAATTTTTCTTTGCCAAATGATAGTTGACAGCAAAAGATATCATATCTAAAAATGGAGTTATATCTGATAGTTAATTTGTTGACCCCCCAGCCTACATAATTGTCAAAGTGTCTCATCCATCAAGCAGTGCATATTTCTCCCATCTTTTGTATGTGGCCTGTACAAGTGTAGAATGAAATTCATATTCTTCTTATACTGATATATTTTAAAATGCATCATTTTGTTTGATCAGAGGACTAATACTTTAACATATGGTAACAAATTGGTCCATGTGTGTTTGTGTGTGGGTGGGATGGGGGTGTATTTGTATGTTTCTGTATCAGTAATGACTATTGTTATATTATACCAGCTTTGTGACACAATGAATTTGTTTTTGTTTCCTTATTGTCCTTTTGAGAATTTTTTTCGCTCATTTTGGCAAGCCACCAATTGCTGGTGGAGGGCTACAGATTTAACCTGCATGTACTTTGTACTCGACACTTATGGCCATTAAGGAGATAGGGAATTTGAGTCAACCCTGGTGGAAGTCCTCTTTATTATAAACAGGGATGCAGAATTGTTTTTTGAAAGAGGAGCAGCCAGAGAAAAGAAAAATCAACTTACCTAAAACAAACTTACATGTGGATTCAACCTGTTACCAGTTTTATAGAGCAATACATTTACATCCAAATCAAACTGCTGTATGGATTATTTATTGTCTTATGAGAGACTTTATTCAGGTCTTTTGTATGATGTGTAACAACTGTCATGTAGAAGATAAAATGTCTTGATTTCCATTTAAGGAAGGCCCACACTTTTACGGATCCGGTTCTAATTTTACACATCAATATAAAATTCTGATTTTTCACTTTTCTATTGATATAAATCTTTTTGGGTGATTGAAAATGATTTAGCAAGTATATATTTGTTTATTATACTGTTATTGTGCATATGAAGCATTTAATATACATTATTTATGGAAATTAACACTTTGCACTCTGTCCATAAGATCTATATGTCATTTAGTACATACACAGACACAAAATTCTTAATTGCTTTTATGGACCTAAATCTTTTTTAATTTTCTTTTAAGCAAACTAACCTGAGATCTATTTTTATTGATTTAGAGCCTTTATCATCCATTTAATTTTTACTTTTTACAAATTTTGCATTGAATAATTGAAAAAAATTGATATTCCGAAAATGGGGGTATACGTCTTCAAAAGACTGTTTTGTTAAAATTCTCTGGTCAACCATAAAAAAGTAGCTGTTTTGTTAACATTATATATAATTCTTAATAGTTTTAAAGAAAAAATGGCATCTAAACATTTTGGATTTTGAGAATTATAAAAAATAAAGATATTTTGAGATTTTTTTCTGAAAGACAGTGACAGATTCAACACCAATTTGTCAGGATAGCCTAGTGGTAGAGCGTTCGCTTCGTGATCGGGAGGTCCGGGTTCGATTCTCGTTCCCGGCGCCGCGTCAAACCTAAGACGTAACAAGAATAGATATGGGTTACCCCATATCCAAAGATATTCGACTTTTAGATTTAATATGTTTAACAGTGTTTATAATGACGTTAATAAAAAAAAACTGCACCGTCTAATTATGGAACTGTTGTAAATTTCGTGAGTCTATAGCATTACGGTCACCCAGTCTCCTAACAAACAGTACACATAGGCCTACATGTACCTGTGTCCACAAGACCAACATTAACCTTGGTCTACACACGTGCGATGGAGCTATCCAGCGAGCTCGGAGAAACACGTTTTGCTTTGCCGAGAAGTTACGATAGCAGACAAAACTTTTCTTTTCTTCATTAGATCATATGAATACGAATTCTGATTAATAAAAATTATACAATCCCTGTTGAACTATATATAGTTTGTTCTAACATTTGCATCTGCAACAACTTGTGTTTAAAATGGCCGGGTTAGGAAAATCAGGACCGGGTCGGAAAATTCTAAACTGAAAACCTTTTTTGTTTTGAAAATTACTGAAATATACTAATGTATTCGTCGCAGAAATTACTTACATTATTCAAGTTCTATATAAAATGGTAT
>PRKT01000029.1:2255983-2273892 GCA_003671525.1 Saccostrea glomerata
GTCACGGGTCTTTCGGATATGACCTTAAAAACGTAGGTCCCGTGTCACGGTAGGCGCTGGCACGATAAAGAACCCTCACTGCTCAATGGCCCTGAGTGCCGAGTATAGGTCTAAATTTGAAGCCCTTCACCGGCATACGGTGACGTCTCCATATGAGTGAAAAATTCTCAAGAGGGACGTTAAACAATATACAACCAACCAATTTGTCAATGTTTTGCGGTAAATATTTCAAATATTCTCTTGGCAAATGAATATTTTTGATCTTCATAAGTTTTAACATAAAGATGTGATTTGGTGCTTAACTAAGAGAAATATGGTATCACACTTTTTTATGTTCAATTTTGGCTGTTGAGTTTTTGGAGGTATGTGCGCCGAGACATGTTGTATGAAAATTACCCTGCAAAGTTATGTCTTTTATGGGTGCTTTAGTTAGTTTAAGACTTGTTCAAGGTATTTCAACCGAAAATTTATAAGTTTGACAGAAAATTCTGAAAGTACGGACCTACCTTAATATTCATCTGTTATGAGACTTTGCCTACTCTCTTACATGTACAAGTGATGTCAATGTAATCTGATACAAATTACCTGTGTTTGTTTTTCACATTGGCATTGTTTTATATGGTGTATTAAATTTTGAATGCATGAGTATAAAATTTTTATTTAATGTAAACAGGTACAAAAACTTAGTTAGTATTCTAAAAATGTAAAATATCTCTGCTCAGTTGTTTAACACTGATTTAATATATTATATTATAGAAATCACATTGACAATATCTTACCTAACTGTTTGTAAGTCTTATTATACCTCCCCTCCTTCCCCCTTTAACATAGAGTATTAACACAAGAACATAAAATATAGGTATTATAACAAGGCCTGTGGACCACATCATTTTATAACAGAGAGCTAGATGGTCTACAGACGAAATGTGATCAGAAAAGCTCACTTGAGCTTTCAGCTCACATGTCAAAGTCACATGGTCATTGTGCACCCTTGGTGTCATTAGAAAGAATTTGATTAGTGGAGTATGCATACCAAATATGAAAGTTTCTATCACCTATGGTTCAAAGGTTATTGCGAAAGTGAAAAAAAACTATTTTCAGCATATAGGTCACAAGGTCATTGCCCTTGGTGTCATTAGAAAGAACCTAATTAGTGGAATATGCATATCTACATGTATGGCACGCTAAATTCACAAAAATAAGCTAAGTATAGTTTCACAGTTGATAAACTAGGTTTATCGACAGTAAACTATAGTTTACAAAGTGTGAACTATAGTTAACATTTCGTTAACTATAGTTTTCATCTGTAAAACTATATTTAACGGTTGTTTACTATAGTGAACATGTACGAATGCTAAACTAAGTTTATATGTAGATGTAATAAAACGTTAACAGTAGATTTTGTTGATAAACATAGCTTCACGTCTGTAGACTTACTATAATTTACAATCGTGAACAATAAACAATAGTTATGAATTGTTAATCATTGTTTCACAAATCATGAAACTATATTTATCAGATCGTTAACTATAGTTAATTGTTGTAAACCATAGTTGGTGTTTACAAATCGTGAAACAATCTATGTTTTGCAATCGCAAATGATTGTTTGCAGTGTTAAGTATACATGTGTAGTTTACGGTTCTGAAACATAGATTATCGCGTTAACTAGGGTTTACAGATGTAAAATATAGATTAACGTTGTAAACTATAATTTACAGTCGGTAAACTATAGTTTACGTAAGATAATCCTATAGTTTATCGACTGTGAAACTATGTTTAGCTCGTTTTTGTGAATTTGGCGTGTCATATACCTAATATGAGGTCTCTATCTCTCACGGTTCAAAAGTTATGGCGAAGTTTAAAGTTGACATCAGACAGACAAACAGAAGACAGGACAAAAACAATATGCGCCCGGATCTATCGATACGGGCGCATAATTAACACAAAATATAATTTTAGCTGGTTATTTCCAAGATTTTGTTTTAGATGAGATGCAGGCATAAAAAATCAGATACTTGGGGTCTTGGTTTATAAAAGTACTTTTTTACATATCAAAAAGGTACATACATATGTATAAACCAAGACTCAAGTACTGTGAATCAGACGAATATTTTAAAAATTGCAAATTTTTGGTGTCATAATGAGAAGAAGAACACTGAAGTACATGCATGTATATATGGATAGGATAGCATAGAAAAAAGTACCTAACAAGACCAAGGCTAAAGTGAAATTGGTATGTGTGTAATTTAATTCAGAAAAGACGGCAAGATATATGAATTCTTCTGGTCTTCTTTCATCAGTATAAGTCCTCAGTGTCATATCAAAAGTACAAGTTGAAAAGCTGGACCGAATTAAGGCGACAAACTGGAACGTTTTAAAAAGTTACATGTATATATATATCGACTTAAACAGCATAAAGGTATTTAAACTGACATGGGAAGTACTCTTTAGAGGATCAAATAAAGTTGATAACTTAGATGATATACCTGTTCATTTAAAAAAAATATATTTTGCATCATGTGGGTTACTGTGGCCATTATTGTTGTTTTGGTCTATTTAATGTTTAATCTGTCCAGACGGCCAAAATCTTTACCTCCTGGTCCGAGGGGCTACCCAATAATCGGCAATGTTGGACTCTTCAAACCCTCAGAGGCAGTGACAGCTCACAGAAGACTAAAGAAATTTTATGGAGACATATACTCCCTAATGTTCTTCTACAAACCTATGATTATTGTCCATGGATATCAACATATAAGGGAAATTCTGGTCAAACACGGCGATGTGTTTTCTGAGCGGCCCAAAATTCTCCCTTCAGTTGCTGTGGCTAAAGGAAAAGGTTTGTCTGATAGTCATAATGTATTTCAGTACGTAGGCAAGTTAAACCATGTAGTAAAAAACAAAATATTCAAACATTAAATAGTTAAATCAATATAACATTGAGACAATGTAATCATTAATAATTTGTAGGGTCCAATGTTTGTGGACAAGGAAAATGTTACTTTTTCATACAATGTAGGAACGTTCACGTAATTTCGTGGGAAACTCGTTTACACGGTCAATTCCATAAAATTTTATATATGTTACAAAATAACGTAATTAGTTGGTAAGTTTGACCCACGAAAAACACGTACATTGGTCGCCCACGAACAATGATGATTCTAAATTATTTTGCTTTTAAGGATTGCTTTGGTCCTCTGGTCCATTGTGGAAGGAACAGCGAACGTTTGCTCTGACAACGATGCGCAAGTTTGGATTCGGGAGACGGTGCCTGGAAAGTCAGATCATGGAGGAAGTAGACTGTTTAATGGATGAACTAGAAAAATACGGACAGGAGGCTTTTGATATACAAAGCATTCTAAATTCCTCGGTATCCAATGTTATTTGTTCACTTTTATTCGGTAAAAGATTTAATTACGAGGATGCAAGATTCAAGCGACTAATTTATCTGCTTAATAAAATAGTCTCTACTTCAAGTACGTCTTCAGTCCGATTCCTTTTTCCTTGGCTTCGCCATTTCCGTACAAAAAGTTCTCGCGAAGGAATGGAGCTCTTTAAGGCTTTGAATACATTTGTCAAAGAAATGATAGAGGAGCACAAACTAAATTTTGATGAGAACAACATTAAAGATTACATTGATGCTTTCCTCCTGGAACAAAAACAAAGAGGGAATGAAATTGACACGACATTTACAGGTAAATGTAACTGATTTAAAAAAAACAATAAAATCGTACCCACCTAAAGTATCGTTTTGCATTAGATTTTAAAGTTGAATTGAAAAGGCACATTATCTTGTTTCCATACTGTAATTTGTAACATACGAGATGTACTAAAAATCTCATTCAGACAGATTTTTTAATAATGATTTTCACTTTTGACAGATGAACAGCTTGTTGTCAGTGTTCGCGACTTCTTTTCCGCTGGCACTGAGACTACTTCCACAACGTTAAGATGGGCTCTTCTTTACTTGATTCACTATCCACACTGGCAGAAACGGCTCCAGAAAGAGATTGACGAGGTCATCGGTCAAAGTCAACCAAAGATGGAACACAGGGAACAACTGCCATTGGTGGATGCGTGCATTCTTGAAGTTCAACGCCTGGCAAACATACTTCCAATGAATTTGCCACATGCAGCTAATGAGGATTTCGTATACAATGGACATCATTTTGCCAAAGGCGTCATTGTGTTTTGTGTTTTAGATTCTGTGTTGTCGGATCCAGAAAATTTCCCTGAGCCTTCAAAATTTAAACCAGAGAGGTTTTTAGACGAAAATGGGAAATGTCAAGGAGAACAGAAGAAAAAGCTGATACCTTTTTCAATCGGTACAGAGTAATTATGAAAAAATCAGTTCAGTC
Organism: Saccostrea glomerata; assembly: GCA_003671525.1. Classification (NCBI taxonomy): domain Eukaryota; kingdom Metazoa; phylum Mollusca; class Bivalvia; order Ostreida; family Ostreidae; genus Saccostrea; species Saccostrea glomerata. The sequence goes on from PRKT01000029.1 coordinate 2,260,339, forward strand.
ATAATTATATCAGTAACAAATCGTTATTTTAATTAAAAGTCTGAAAATCTGTTAAATATAGTTTACAAACATTAAATTCAGCATAACAAAAATCATGTCCTTGATTTTATTTTACAGGACGCAGGGTGTGTTTGGGAGAATCTCTTGCTAAAATGGAGTTATTCTTATTCTTCAGCAGACTTCTACAAAAGTTTGAGATAAAACCAGAGAATCCCGAGTGTTTGCCGTCTCTGGAGGGAACTGTAGGATTAACCCATATGCCAAAAGAATTTAAAATAAGACTTTTAAAACGTTAGAATGTCAGATTTTTTTCATCCAAACAACAGCATTATTAAACGCTTTACAAAAGAACTAATGCATTCGATTTTTTAAATACAGTCAAACCTTGTTATTTCGGAACTCGATGGAACTGTGACAAAAATCCGAGAAGTGCCAATATAGGTTTCGAGATTTATCATGGTATTGATGTTTGTTTCCAAAACACCAAGTTTAAATATGGATCCTTTAAATATACCCAAAAATTTGCCTGAATATTATGGTGCAGATCTTCAGATACAGTTGAACTTGATGTTTGACCACGTACCTTTTAAAATTAAAACCATAGTGCCAAAATACTACCCCTATACGAGGGGATGCCGAAATAATGTGTGAACAATGACGTTTTTGTCATTTTGAATGGTCGTAGATCTATATACACATTATATGACATAATACTAAAATGTCTGTTTTGAAAATCTAAGTTAGAATACTAGTAAATCATTTGGTTTGAATTGTTTCAAGTTAATATATTTTTTTTTGTAAAAAATGTTTAAAAGGAAAGATACTAAAGTATCTTTCATTAATCTCAGCGAAAATCGTCGGAATTACTAAATCTGTTGTACCCACGTCTCTCGGAAGAGATGCCCGTACAAAAGTTTAAATCTCGATGGATCTCGTTAAAATTTGAGTAGTTGTTTTTTGTTTGTTTGTTTATTTTAATGTCCCTCTCTAGGGCTTTCAAATCGGTATTTCACATGTGAATTAATTTTATTGTTTTAAGACCTTTCCATGGATAAATATTTTTAACCTTGGATATGACCCCACGTTTAAGAAAACTCTAAGTAATAGCTTTTGAGTTTTGAACACGTAGTATGGCCTTCATAATTCACAGGTATATTCTTTGTGACAAGACCTTTTTTCACCTTGACCTTCGAGTTTGACCTACATTTCATTTTTAAAAAAATAAAAATAGCCGTAATTTTTGAACAGTTGATGCTTGGGTTTTAATATTTCATGTGTATTTCTTAAGAAAAAGCCTTCCATGGACCATGGCTACCTTTATTTTGACCTTTTGGCCTTGACCTTGGAGTCTTATCCACATTTTATAAAATTTACCCTTGGCAATAACTTTTGAATGGTTCACCGTTGGTGCTTTAAGTCTCATATTTCACACGCAAATTTATTGAGACAAGTCTTTTCTATGGGTAACAACATTTTCTAGCTCTTGACCATGACTTTTGAGTTTTACTTGCATTATTTAAAAAAAAATTACTTGAGACAAAAGCTGCCATACAGGGGCATCATTGTTTCACAAACATATCTTGTTGTTATCTGTCATGACAAGGGGAAAAACAAATTGCGTAGAGCAACATCTTAAAACAAGAGAAAAGAGATCCTTTATATATAATCATCATGGTGTTGCATAAACATTTCCCTGTATTATTCATATTTTATATATATAGGTTAAATATGTGATTTATTGCGAAAGGAATCAAGATATCAATGACATTCTCTCACAAAGCACAAATGTCAAATCACTGAAACTCTTTTCTATCAAAAGAGTACAAGATTTCAGAATACACAATTTTACAAATACACTGTTCTTATTTCTCATCCACAAAAGATTTGAATGTATTGAGAAACTTGATGTATTCACCATGTTCATAGTTGGTGCTAAAATCAATTAATTCTTTGGCAAATTCATTGTCTATTCTGCGTTCGTCTAACATGTCCATCAACTTTTCATACATTTCTCCGTCCATCGTCTCTCCACTGCAGACGTACGTTGATGGCACAATTTCACCTTTGCAGACGCTGAAGTGAACAATTTCAAATTTATCACGAACTTCCTGCTCGTCACCATCATCTGCATCTAGTTCAGTAAGAAACTGGCAAGAAATGCGGATTTTTATGCCACTCTGCTTTTTGATCTGTACAATAAATGGCGGTCTACAAATCATTTGTGGCATTTCGTTACTGTAGTCTTCTGAACCCTCGTCGACCAAATCAGTGGCGTTGTTGACATTAAATTCTACCGTTATGGTTTCGTTTCCCTCCGACCTAGACATCGAAACTTCACAACCATCTCGCGCAATTTTCCAATTTTTCAAATATTCTGTCGACTGACCACTTGAGCTCTTTTTCTCATTCTCAATTTCCTTTGCAATATGCTGAGACATATCCTGATCTGTCTCGGTGTAAAGCAATCTTTTCTGAAGTGAACAACATTCGAGTTTCCTCGAAAAGGCCAACACGTTGGACGGTCGGTTACTGTGAAAGTTTGCTGATGACAGGATTCTTCCAAATGAGGAAGCTGCGGCGATCGCTCTTCTTGACTTTTGAAAATTGTTAAGAAAATGTTTTGCAATTAACGAAGACATGATTTCCTTTTTTAACAAACGAAGGTTAACCACCACAACGTGATCCGAGTTGAGTTGTTTTCTTTTTATAGAATGCCGATCCCGATTTATTTGTCAATCGAAAACGCCACATATCTTATTTACCACAGGGCTGAGAGCACCTGCATTTTTATCAATCAGTCGCTAAATAAGTCTAATATCGAAAAAAATCTATATCGAAAAATTCTAACCTGTCTTTATATAACTTTTACTATTTGTATTTAGTATAGGGGGGGGGGGGTTAAAATCTTTCGATAAATTGATCGAGCGACTGAACTGATGGATGGAGAAGCAGAGGAATTAAAAAAAAATTTCTTACTTTTTTTTTAATGCAATAATTTACATAAGTGCGTCTAAATGTAAACTGCAAGAAAAAAGTGTGTTGGAAGGGGGGAGGGGGGGGGGGAGCTGCCTTTGAATGAAAAATACAGATAAGAAATTTAAGATTGTTTTCCAAACAAGTGTATTCCAAGAAACTCCTGTGTTGCATGCATTTAGCATCATAACAGAACCTTATTACACAGGAGGGGGAGGGGGTACTGACCCTTTTCTCTTTTTTGAAAATATAGTTTTATCAAGTATATGTGAAGTTATATATAGTTATTGGATGCTGCATGCCCCGCTCCCTTTTGCTGCTGTGAGGTATTGTCAGAACATAGACAAATTTCAGCAATATAAAAGAAAAATATTTTAGAAAGCCCCAAACTCCTCATGATGAATTAAAACTTTATAGTTTAATATTGAACTGCTAATTTTTCATTCTGCATGTCAACTTTTTCGGCGCCCCTCTGAAAACGGTTGCTACATGTACCTGTAGGCATGAATTAAAGTTGATGTTATTATAAATTAAAAAGTTTGCATTACCCTGCAAAGAAAAATCTTAAGATATTAGGACTGCATTACAATACTACATCATTTATCCCAATCAAATAGAAATATAATCCCTCAGCTCTCAAGGGAAAAATGAATACTAAGTAACCATTAGAAATAATTAATTTTATTACACCTCTTCTGATTTTTTCCTATCTAAAACAAGGCAGTAAAATGTGATTAATTCGCTAGAAATCTCAGTGAATGGACTAATTCTCCGTGCGTAAGTTAAATGAGCTAATCCCTGCTTCGGAAGCTAATTCCCCGTTATCCGTAATTCTCAGCGCGCCTCGGAAAATAGTCCTGGTCGAGGGGAACTGGAATCTTGCCAACTCCCTCAATGATATACTTTAACTGTATAAAAAATTACCGTTTATACGTTCCTATAATAACTCAACAATTCCATTCAACAGTTCAAACAGTAACTAGAAAGATACAGTCTGTCTCCAATGCAGTTCTGTATTTTTGGTAGTTGTACACTATACAATTTAAAACTGAGGTACTGTGAGCACTGAGCTCACTAAATGATACCCCCGCCTCCCATATGACTGGTTATAATGGCAAAGTCCATGTTTTTCTCTCGGAGACGCTAAAAAGTGTCAGACCAGAAAGAAAAATAGGTGCACAATGGCATCATGTACATTGTGGGCCATTGTACCCTAATACAATACAACACAATATTATTCTAACTTGTGAAGGGAATGTTGAAGTCCTGTAACATCAACTTACCTATCTAAACTAGTTATTTTGTTTACCAAAGTTGTTAGTTGTCCCTTATCATCTATAGTCAGTAAACATTGAAATATGAAACAGATGAAAGCAGAATCTAAGTCTTTAATTTTTTTAAAGTTCACACATTTCAGTAAGCACCACCCCCTTCTCTTATCGTTACCCGACGACGTGAGGAGAAGGTAAGATGCGTTTTTGTTCAAATAGAGACCCCCAATATAGAGTTTGGCCACTATGGGTGATCACATTTTTAATAAGCATACATAGAAAAAGTCTTAAGATAGTCTTCTCAATCGGAGAATGCTTCAATATATATATAAAATAATACTAATTGTGGCTGAAGAAGAATTTTTAAAATTTTCCCTAAATAAATATCATTTAATGTAAAACTTTGGTGAAAAATTGTAAAAATAAAGTGGTTCTTTGATATCCCAGTCATGATTTTAAAAAAAACTTGAATTACACTACCACAGAAAGCATCCACATGTTTCATTTTTTTTGGCCAAGTGGTTCTTGAAAAGAAGATTTTTTAAAAATTATTCCAACAATGTTCACTACTTCTTGATTATCTCCCCTTGAAAGAGGGTGTGGTCCTCATCTGAATTAACTTGAATCCACTTTAAATATCTAAATTAAATATTTCCACTTTTAGATTCTGCAGCTTGTGACGTGTTATCATTTTCTTGTGTAACAGGAAAGGAGAAAATGCAGCGGACTTGACCGGGATTTGAACCCGGGCCCCCTGAAACTCTGGTCAGGTGCTCTACCAACTGAGCTATCTGGCTGACCACCACATTCCTCCCTCCTTAAAGGTCTTTGGCTTTCCAAAGACCCCAACCCAGGCTCATCCCTGGCAGGTCTCTCACCTGTCAGTTCCAGGGCATGGCATGGCACTAAACGGAGAGGAGAAAATGCAGCGGACCAGACCGGGATTCGAACTCGGGCCCCCTGAAACTCCGGTCAGTTGCTCTACCAACTGAGCTATCTGGCCACCGGCAATCAAACCAGGCTGACCGCCACACTTGAAAGGCTTGTAATCTGATATTAGATGTGGCTGTATTGAGTTTTTTAAAAAATGGTTCATTTGGGGATCTTTACATGCAACTTCTGATGAAATTATTGACAATTCAATCAGCAAGGAATAAAAAGCCACAAAAAGTATTGCTATGATATGCTACAGTACAAAACATGTATATACTAGTACATGTACCTGTTGCACTAAAAATATAGCAAGACTTATAGTTAAAAACATTTATTGAGATTTAACTTTTTTGTCCAATAAAGTTATCACATAAAACTTAATCCAGGCATAAATAATTCCTACAGAACAATAAACAGAAATTAGCATTAAAGGAAGAAATGGATATTTTTGTGAGGAGCTGAACAAAGGAAATATGGCACTGTTCCATAGCTCCAATGGTATAAGTCCAATAATGTACAAAGATTCAAAAGAATTCAGGAGAGGAAGGGATCTCCAATTCCACGAGGACCTGAAAATTAAAGAGAGTGTTGTTAATATTCCATTTTATGTAATGGTATATTAGAATAGAATTATTTTATTGTAAGAAGTATAAAATTTACTGTAACTAAATGTAAAAATTTTCACACATCCTCAGTAATCTCCTCTTAGAAGAGAGCAATGGTTCTTCAGCTGAACAAACATGAATCCTCATAGATCTAACTCAAGAATGCTTTGCTGCAAATTAGTTTGTTTCATCAAAGTAAACTCTTATAAAAGGTAAGAAATAGAAAACTTTAAAACTCACTTGTAAATATATCCGAGACTAGAAAATGCACATACAGAATACACTAACATCAAAAGAATTTTGGTCATGGTTTCTGAAAAAGAGTAGGTGTCTTTAAGACTAGAGTGCAATTTTTTTAATGATTTTTTTTTTAAAGTTTGTAAATAAAAGAGGACAAAGCTCACTATACAAACCTAATCTACATATAAAGCAAAGTCTCAATACCAAATTAATGATCAGTAAGATCACTTGCTACACTTGGTATAATATATGATTTCAAATATTGCATAACATTATTAAGAAATGTCAAAAATTAGAAAATTGAACATCAATTCCACATTTCCTACTTTTTAGTAGTAAGCGTCATTAAATAGCTGAAGAGTCACTTGAAGTGACCTAAGCAAGGCTAAAATTCTCTAGATCTGTCATCCACTAAAATAAATCAAAGCATGTTTCCTTCATTTCAAAGTAAAGACTTCAGGAAAATGCTGGTCACAGTTAGCCCATGCAAAGTTTTAATTCCCTGGTTCTCAGGCTTTTTTTTTTTTTTTTGCCCCCAAAACATGATGAGCAGCTTTTTACATTGTACAAAACCTCAAAAAAATGATAAGGGAGGTGATTTGTTGTTTTTATTTCATTGATTTAGCAATAAAAAGGGTCAATGAGGCACCCTTTGAAGAGATGTTGGAGGGCTTGAGAACCAAGAAATTAATTTTTTGCCTTAGGCAGGACAATACTATACCTGCTGGTGTGAAGAGTAATGGAAACAAAGAATAATGGCCTGTTGTGGAGAGTAATAAGAAGACAGAAGCATCCTCTCTTCTGTTCAACACTAACAAACTGGAAATATTCATTTACATGTATATACAAGTCTTAGTAAAATAAAATGAAATTTAATGTACACCTAACTTTAAAACAAAATTCAAATACATGTGTATTGAAAATAGCTAGTATGAAGCAATTTTTTTCAGCGGTATGAAGGAAATTCATAGAGGACAGTGAGGGCCAGGAGTCTAGAACACTAGATTTACCAATTGTCCACAAACACTGATAAATTAAATACTATGAAAGTCATTTTATCTTGAGGACTTAAATCTCATACCATAATGGCAGTATGATGATGAGAATGGCTTTTTCATGAACATGCCAGCCGAATAAGTAAGATCCAAAAGCACACAAGACAACTGCTCGGACAAAACTTTCTGGTACTTTTGAGGAGTTCCACAGATAATACATGACTGGCTGCAATATGACAAAAAACAAACACACTGTACTCACAGCTTTAGTTCATAATATATAATATCTAATTAAAGGTACTTGGACACAGATTTGAAGTTATTATTTTCTCTATAATATTACGACTTATATATTTTAATAGCATTTCACACAAAAATTAATTAAAAATCTTATTTCACATAAAAGATATTAAAATTTCAAATTTTTTGGCGGGTTTGATTGACACATGCTGGCACTATTACAAATTAATTTCATTCTTAATCTGTAGGAAAAGTGGCAATCTCGTTGTGTATAAATGAAAAATATTAATACTATAATCCAGAAAATTCAGAGTAGACATGTTCGAAAGCAAAACAAACACACAATATATTGTCAGTCCGTGCAGTTGTGGTAAGCAGACTGTGACGATTGAATGCACCCGGTGAATTGTAAACATCAACAAAAACAGAACTCATGTCCTGTTTACAAAAACTGATTACATAACAGGAGTGTGCTCGATTCGCTATAGCTGCAGATCTGTACCTCTCTAGTTGAAAAAAATCGGATAGACAAACTCTCTGGTTTGTCTATCCGATTTTTTTCAACCAGAGTACTACAGATCTGCAGCTATTTGGAATTACGATACTTGTGAGGAGTTTTGCTTTCTAACATTAAAATTATTTTTCTGGATAAAAGTTTTAATATTTCTCATTTATACACAACAAGATTGCCTCTTTTCCTAAGGATTAAGAATAAGGTTAAAATTTGTGAAAGTGCAAGCATGTGTCAATCAAACCTGCCGAAAATTTTGAAGTTTTAATAACTTTTAAATGAAATAAGATTTTTAATTAATTTTTGTGTGAAATGCTATTAAAATATATAAGTCGTAATATTATAGAGAAAATATTGACTTCAAATCTGTGTCCAAGTACCTTTAAAATACATGTATATTTAAACATAACTATTAATTAAGACAAAGATTTTAAAAAATCAATACATTTAAATCTTGAACAATGTGAGACTGACAGAGAAATGTGTTCTGTGAAAGTTAAAAAGACTGAAGTATAAATCTGAACAGCCAACTCTCTTCAACAAATCCCTGTCTGTCTGGGATATATCTACTCTTTTTTTCAATTTGGAGCAATTTTATCATATCTAGGTACTAAGAATCCCTTTAATACTCTATGTAACGATGTATTATAATACAAACCAAAATAGAGAGAAGAGTTGCTATAAGAGTAGCAATTGGTGGAACTGAGGGTAAAACTACATGATGGAATTCTTGTACTAGTCCTCCTGTCATCACTGCAGAAAGGGCACCAGTTGTCAGATGTAGCCTTGACCCTATTTTAATTAATTCTTCGTAGTAAGAGTCAATAACATATATGGAAATGTACAGTGTATCATAAAATCATTTTTGCTGTCCATATCATTGCTCGCCTATCACATAAACATGTATTGTTAACATTTTTATCAACAAGATTATTTAAAGTCCAGATATATGAATAAAAGTTCAAATGCTAATGTCCACTTACCTATTATTGTTAAAATTTTATCAACAAAGTTATAAAGAGCCCATACATTAGGGGCCCAGTAGGCATGACACAGTCCTCGCTTGAAGGGGAACAACCGAGACAGAACTTGTGGCACTTGTTTCTAAATGAAAGTCAAAATAATTGCTAACTTTGATTTTTGAATCTTCAAGAGAAAGTCTTAGGGGAAACGGGGATCCTAAAATGCCAAAGAGGTACTAGCGTAAATTTTGTTACAATGTGAGCGTTCTATATTCTCTTTGTAAGACGAAAATGGAAATGGATATAAATAAACTTGGACTTACTAAATACACAAATGGTCCTAAGGATAATGCAAACACATAAATGACAACAAATCCAAGAGAAAAGAGGCGAAATGGTGAAAATGATGACAAGTAGAACTTTCCATCTGAAATATGAAAAAAAATTGTTTTAAAAAAGTCAGTGAAAGATTTTTACTTAAATTAATATTCTGAAACCCCTAAACTTGACATAATTCTTTAATTTTTAGGTGTGAAGACTAGTATATGTAGTATACATACCTTTTGATTTAAAACAGTAATGTCTCAGAAGATAGACAAAATATGCAGGTGCAATGTACAGGTAAATGTGTTTAAAGTTGAGCAGTACTGAAAACCAGAGAGCTGACCAAATAATCTGATTCTGCAAAAACAAATGTTATTTTAATCAATTGAATTTAATCTTATTTTGAGGTTTCTTGTGTATTTTTTTTTTTTATTTCACAGAAAAATACAAAAAAGAGAATATGACTTAAATTCTTAACCTGTAACAAGCAGGTAATGGACCACAACAGGATTCCAAACATGAAGCCATTGTATTGAAAATGAATATGTCATAATGTTAAGGTCTTCTACTATTGATAAGGAGCATAAAAAAAATAGAAACAAAATAATTTTTTAAAAGAAGTAAATGTGAACTATTTTAGAAAAATGGTCTTAAATTCAGTAACATACATATGTTTTATGACTGCATGTTTCAAAACATGCAAAATGTGCAAGATCTTCACCAAAGATGTCGATGAATACTTTAGATTGTCATGACCTACATAGTAGATGTTTGCATAAAAATACAACAAACTTATAAGCAGAATAACTTCTTGGTGAATATACTGAATATGGTACACATTTAAGATAAACCTTATGATGGTTTTTGGTTTAAAACAAACACCCAAGATATGATCAAAACACCAGAAAAAATACTTAATGAATGGATAAATGATTTAAAAATACCAGATCATACTTAACAGATAAAAAAGAAAGACATAAAAAGCACTTCTACTGCAAGAAAAACACCAGAGTTTAAACTTGTTATAAAAGGATATGATCCACAATCAGGAGGCCAAAGTTACACAGGACCAAAAAGGAGAGAACCAAGGCTTTGTTGGTGAGCATACTGGTGTCAGTAGTTTTGGATCCTCTCCATGCACTTTTCATGTAATTACAGAACCTGTAACAGTTATCATTAAAAGCAATAAATGTAAATAAACTCTGTCATTTTATCTTACTACATTAACAATATATTATACAAGCATGGATAAACTAATATTTACATAAACTTAGATAATAATCACAAAGTAGTTCAAAGGATTAAACAAAACAACTTCAAAAAGATTAGAATCCGGACATACTTTTTTAACAAATAAAATGTCCCTAAAAGAAATGATTTTATAGTTAAACAAAGTCATAGAAATTAATCTAAAAATTTTCAAATTGTAGAATTTCCTTTGTTCAGCTCTTACTTGTTGACGGCCAGCACAAGGATGAAATCTGTGACAATGACAGAAAGTCGCTGGAAAAGGACTGTAGCTTCACTGGCATAATTCAGATTGTCTACCCTCAGCATTTCCTTATCAAAGTAATAGGCCACTTTCGCCAGGAAATATTCAAACCAAGCAAAGAAAGGGGGATAATCTAATGTCCATTCTGAAGTTTTCTGAAATAAAAAGAACATTGAAAAACAAAATATGTAAGGGTTTAAATTTAACACTCACCCACTCACTAATTGTCGGTAAAATTTGGTGTAGACTCATTTTAACCTGTCTTTCCTCTCTTTCAGGCCCATGTGTCAAAAATATGTATATCAAGATTTAAATATATTTCTTCTAAACATTTACCTCATAGTACCATTGCTCTAGGGGTCTGCTGAATGTAATTGCTAACCAGTTACGGTGAACTTCAAAATCTGTTGAGTGGCTTGAAACAGATCATCAGTAATATCAAAAACAAAAAATAACTGATATTTTGTCTAGCTTCTTTCATCTGATCTCATTAAGCAGCGCAACTATTGTTGCAATCTCGGCGAGATTCGTAGAGACTAAAAATTTTGGTCTTTTCAAATTCAAAGAGACACCAGTACCAGACCAAATTTTTATTCTCTACGAATCTCACCGAGATTACTATTACTGCTTTAACATAACATGTCTAGAGAAATCTAAACAAGTGTGTCTTATGTTAATGAGATGTACATGAACATTTGTTTGATATGACAAATATTTTTGAGCTCATATGTTCACTGATCAACCCATATTTTAAAGCTAAGTGATTTTATTACTGTAAATCACTTTTTATTCGTGAGAACTTTATTTTCGCGTAATTACGCGTGGCAGTGTGCACGCGAAAATTTAATTCTCGCGTATAAAAGTATTTCCTAAGATTATATAGAACAATAACCAGAATTCGTGAAAATTTTGTCTCGCTAATCAAGAGTCAATGATTATCTCGCGAAAATAAGGTGTCGCGAAAATTTAGTGATCTACAGTAGTCTGTTGTCAGCAGCACAGCTCAAAAAGTACAAACTCTTTGAATGTAATGCCTTTCAATTAAAAAACAAACAAAGAATGCCTTTTATGTGATGCCACATAACTATCACTTGTCCACGTAATGCATAAGTAGAATTATTATCAATACTTGATATCGCGATTACTTAACTTAGCGGAACTCTTTCGCGAAGGAGGTAGGAATCATCTGTTGGGTGGGGGCAATGTGCTATTCAATACAATGCAGGATCGATCATTGTAGCATTTATAATGACAGATAAGTAAAAAATCCTGGTAGAATACCTCCCTAAACAATCACTGAACCAGCCTAAAATACTTTTGAGAGGAGCCAAGTCTAAATTGTCACATTTTTAACGATATTTTTAATTAAGCGGACTCTTCTCGTTAAATTTTCATTGAAAATCGTCACATTTTTAAGCAGATAAAATATTCTAAACTTTCCTCATTTGACGATCTACTATTTGAGGTTCAATATCTGGCAAAACATAGTGATTTCGGCATTAAATTGTTCGAATCATTCGATTGTCACTACTGTAAACAATGTCATTTGCCCCCAGAAATGTAGACTTTTCTCGACTTCCCCGCAAAAGAGCGGTAGTAAGTTAAATAACTGCGATGTACTCATTGGTAGTCGCGATATTACGTATTATCTTGCCACTACCTTTATAAAAAGCATGAACAACTCCTAAACAGAGCTTCATACGTAACATAAAACGCAGGTTGGTTTGCATTGCATTTCAGACCTATGTTCTTTATGTACATAATTCGTAAAGGACAGAGAAAATGCATTTACTATGAAGGAATGAGGAGAAGTTTTATGCAACTTATTGCGAGAGAGATCTGCCACACTTCTTTCATTTTTCTTTCATCAATGTTGAAGAAAAACTTTCATACCAGACCTTAAGCCACAAGCAAGAAAACGTTTTGCTAACCAAGCACGTGAATATCTATAAATTAAAACCCAATCAAATCGAGCCATTTTATTCCGTTAAACTCTGAGGATTTTAGTGTTGTCCCCATTAACATAGATTAACGTCTGTAAACTATAATTTACAGTCGTGAACTATAGTTAAGAGTTGTTTATCATAGTTTCACAAATCGTGAAACTATATTTATCAGAAAATCTATGTTTTGCAATCGCAAATGATCGTTTTCAGTTCTGAAACATAGATTATCGCGTTAACTATCTTTTACAGATGTAAAATATAGATTAACGTTGTTAACCATAGTTTACAGTCCGTAAACTATAGTTTACAGTCGATAAACGACTATGAAACTTTGTTTAGCTAATTTTTGTGAATTTGGCGTGCCATAGCAATGGCTTTCATATTTCACGTACCCTTACTATAGTCATAACGACAAAACAAATTATAAACAAACCTGAACATCTTCCTTTGGGTACCAATATATTTAACATCTTGACCTAAACATTAGAGTTTGATCCACTTTTGCAAGAATTTAGCTAACAGCAGGTTTGGCAATACCTTTTTGTGTCAGTTGCCCGGTGCTACTAGGGCTAAATCGTATACTTCACTTGTGTATTCATTGTGAAAAGACCTTTTTTGGATGTAAATATTTTTGACCTTTGAGAACCTTTGAAAAAAATCTAACGTTTGAAAAAAAAAATTGACCAGTTAATATATACTAGACAGGCTTTCTTATTTCGAAGGTGTATAAATTCTTAATTTGTTCTACCAACAATTTTGACCTCAGTCTCAACTGATATGGCCAATGTTTAAGTTTTTAAAAAGTAGGTCAAACTCATATGTCAAAATTGTTGGTATCCAAAAGAAGGCCTTGTCATAAAGAATACATATATATAAATACCGGTAGGATATGAAGTATGAAATCCCTAGTTCCAACTGTTCAAAAGTTTTTACCAAGGTCAATTTTGATCATGCAAAAGTGGCTCAAACTCCAAGTCAATTGCAGAGATCTGTAGATACCAGAGACACCTTGTCATAAGGAATACGTTTTATGAAATTATAAATTAATTAAAAGTATACTTT
>PRKT01000029.1:2274060-2362412 GCA_003671525.1 Saccostrea glomerata
GGGGGGGGGGGGCTTTCAATGGACATTTTCAATAGTAAAGGTATTTTGTTGGGAAAAAGGTGGGGGGGCAGCCCCCCTTCCCCCCTGTTGCTACATACCTTTGACAGCTCATAAAAGTTCATTTTCTTAAATTAAGTAATAGACTTGCTAAAAGAAAATAAATATAGTAATTAAAAGTGGTGCCTTAAATACTAAATAGCTTTTAAAAGTGTGTTCTTTTATAAATTCATTTCATTGTGTGTCAGGGTGTGTGTGAGAGAGGGTATGTGTGTGTGTTTTCATAGAAGTCTTTCAGGCCTGTATACATATGTGATGAATAGTGAATTTTTACCCCCAAAAAGTATATTTGTGAAACACTGATGCCCCCATGTGCTCATGGCGAGGGGCGAATTTTCCCATATGCATGTCAAACTCCAAAGTCCAAAGGTTATTGTCAAAAAGTCAAAATTGTTGCTACCAAAAGGAAGGTCTTGTTTATATATACTTTTACACAAGTTCTATGCAACATTTCTATGAGATTTCTAAAGTATTTCAATTTATCACTAAAATTTTGCCAGTGCACTTTGCCAAGACAGAAAGATAAATATACTATCCTTTGCCAACAATGTCATGGAATGCAACATTATTTACTTAGCCCGTAAATTGACGTGAAATTGAAGTGTTTGATAATTACATTTTATCATGAAGTCTGGCCGACTTTGTACGTTGAAATCCGGGAGGAAATTCTTTAAAACCGCAAAATCTCCCCGTCACTTTGATACAGACACACGAAGATTCACCTGTACATTGCTAGCTCCTATCCTTGCTCTCTACAGCATGATTTCACTGCTGCTTTGGCGATCTCTTATCTTAACAATCACACACATTTTGTAAACCGCAGTTCAATTAACCCGACTTGCCTTGAACTGCCAGTAATTTATTACTGAAGAGATTGGAGGGTCATATATTTTTTGACAAGGATAGGTGTTACAAACCTGAGAGTAATATTTCGCGACACCTGTTTGATAAAGTAAACGTGGAGTTTTAATTTTATTTCAGTTATGTAATGTGTGCGGTATATTCGATTTTTCTGTTGACTCAAACAGGAAGTATGTCTCGATTTGGATGATTCTTTTTTTCATTGATCACCAAAAAATGAAAGGATCTATTAATATCCTGGTGCTTGGGAAGGAAGGTGTCGGCAAAACAGGTCAGTTTTAGAATTAATTTTACATACTAGTATACGATTTGTTTACTAGCATCATTAACATAAGCCGTAAGAATTTTGTCCACTTGCATGAAAAAATCTTTCAATCAATGATAATATAGATCTGTTATCACGGAAAGACTGGATTGTATTTTCATTTCTTTCTGATATTGTTTTTCTACTTTTTACCACCTATTGCTAATCAATTAGTTAGATAACTGTTTTTGTTTTATGAAATGAGATATTATTCGTTACTGTAGTTAGAATCTAATTCTTTTTTAATTGCATGTTTTTAAAGTTATTAATTAATCAATGTATGGCCGAAAAATGTTCATGGACTTATCTGTACAATAAAAAAATATTTTCAATCCACCAAGCAAGAGTGCAAGACTATGGTCGTCTTATGGCCGGTTGCGTACCTATGGCTCAGATAAGTACAGCTCAATGATTGATCCGTGGATCATGTAAGCCGGGTTTAAACCCCAGTTGAGTCGGATTTACCTGAGTCGCATTTCTGTTGCACGCTATAAAACTGAGTAGGGATTACCTAATCTTGACTTACTCCTATAAAATGTTGAAGGATAATAGGTTTCCTAATATTACAGCACTTTAAAAAAAGATTTAATACTAGTAACAGGTTGAAAATTAAAAGGATATATCTAAAAACAATGATATAAATAGATGTTAAATTGTAAATTGATAATGCTGAAAATATGCAATACAATTTACATGATTTAATTCAAATCACGGCATCTTTCATTGAAACTCAAACCATAAGAAAATATGAAAACGCAAACAGAATACAACTTTTGCAAAAGATTGAAGAGAAGAAAACATGGCTGGGTCTTTGGAATAAGTAATTTAGAAACAAAATCAAAACACAATATATAGGTAAATGATAAAGGAAAAATGTATAAATTTAGATTTTTAGTTTGAAATCAAATGAAAAAAATTTATAAGACATTATTTTTGAGAAAACACTTATTATTATCTATGTTTTCTATAGAATTTTATACAGCGGCAAAATTATAGGGGACGAACATACCCTCCTCCCCCCGTGCCCGGTTCCTCCGATCCAGCCCTGTAGATTCACTGATCACTGAAAGATTTTTTATCCTCAGAAAATTCGGCATTATTAGAAATTATTGGAATGTGTATCATCAGCTGTTCGAAATGGTAAAATTCGTAATTTGATATAAATTTGGTAAATTAGAAAGTTTCTATAAAATTCCTGATTATGTACATTTATGCATTTTAATTAAAAGTATCTTCCAAAACTTTATACTACAGCTAAATCAGCGTTAAAACGGCACATTGAACAGTTGTTGAAGAGGTGTGCAAAAAGAAAAATCCCCATGCAACATAGCCAAAAATTATTTTGTAGAATAGCTTTTTTGATACTGCAAAATATATCAATGCAATCATAATTGCCATAAAACATTTCTGCAACATCGAAATATTTCAAAATATCGAAATGTTATACCTAAAAATACATGGAAACTTTGTAAAGCTGGGTTTAAACCACCTCTACACCAGGTTCAGAATTTACCGTAATTCTGAGCCGTACTCAGCCAATCCTTAAATGCGTGCAACGCGAAAACTTGGATTTAAACCCGGAATCATTGATCGCAGGTTTAAATCTGAGATACGCAACCGGCCACTAGTGTCTCGTTACATCATCATATGCAAGTGAGCAACATTTATGCCAGTAATTTGACACTAATGAAGCATGTCATAGGAAATGCATTTCATTGCAATTTTTGACATTAATTAGATCCTAACGACGATGAGACTCGATTTAATTTATCGACAAGAAAGTAACAATTAAACGATTCTCTTGTCGAAATGTATGAGGATATTGTATGTTTCAGAAGTGCATACAATATTCACCGTTTTAAGACTTTCTCTCATATTTTGATGAAATGATTTCGAAACTATAAAATGTTTTAAAGGCAATATTATTTTTGTCAAAAAGTACAGTTTGTGTATTGAATAAGATTCTTCCCTACTTGGTGGCGCCACTTGGGAAAGATGACTTCAGATAGCAGCCTCTAAATCTATGCTGCGTTTTCTTTCAGATTATATATTGCGAGGGAGCTGATGTAAAATTTAACATCCTCACAAAAATGATCATGCGTTGCAAAGAAATAAATGATTTAGAGAAATTAGCTTACACTTGGCATTATTGCATAACCGTATAGTCAAAATGAAATTTATGAAAATTAAACTTTGAATCAAGTATTATCATACTAGTATCTTAAATGGTTTAAGTTTATGATGAACGTGACGAGTTTCACTTTTCTATTACCAAGATCTTTTCTCTGAATAAGAGCAATTTTTAAATCAAGGCAAGTTATTGACAAACAAGCTGATGAAATAAGGATATCAACAGACTTTTTTAGATTCAACATTTTTCAAATTCTATAGTTGAAACATTGACTTGTTAGCAAATACAATCTATCAAAGAAATTGCGGGGTTGGTTGCGGACTGACCTTTATCACACACTGGCTTGTGTGATTGGTCGACTTGGGAGGTTTACTCCTCAATGGAACCTGATCCACTTCTGATGTTTTTAGATTATGTCAGTGTTTCCTCTGATTCCAATTGTTGCAAAGCAAATTTAACCTATTTCATAGTACTAATACTTCTTTTCAGGTAAATTCACATCTATTATTTGAAATTTCAAAAAATCTTTGATTAAAAATCCCTTTAGAAATATAGTTTTTCGTTTGTGACAAAAACTTTCAAACTGCACAGTTTTAACCGAATGTGGACTAAGTTTAACCAGATTATTTTATTAAACGAAAATCTCTCATAGTGGCAAATTATAAAGTTAATCACTAGAAATGTATTTTTGTCTTGAATAAGAGTTAAATAGACTGAATTAAACAGAAATTTACTATGTTTAGAAATCTACGAGCTTTTTTTTTATTATCATAACATCAAAGACATATCTATATTTTTGTGTTTGTAGTTGACTTAGTTTTAAAGTCGATAAAAATAACACCTGATTCAGATGTTAAGAAGTTTGATCTTTAACTGATCTGTGAAGATTTCAAATAAATCTGCCAGGTTTCTATCACGATGACTGTTTTATTGGACAAACATTTTCGGCTATATTGAGATTACTTTAATGTGAATACAGAAAAAGAGGATACGATATTATCCTGAGAATGTTGATGAATAGATATGAAATCATCTGAGATTTTTAAAACAGCTGTTAAATGTTCGTATTCACCATGTTCATTAACGTTTAATTCCAATGACGGATTACGGGAGCATTAGACAATTCGTTCCATCTAAAATTATGGAATTGCTGTTAATTTCTATGTCATTAAACCTATATTAAGTACGTTCAGGTATTGCGAGGTTCTGTTCTCTTTTAGCTTGCTTTCAACTTGGAAATCCTAGATCCGCTCCTGTATGCAATTTTGTTTTATTAATCAAACGTTAATCGTACATGTGTAATTTTGTTTCAGAAGAAACCTGTTCCCCATTTTCTATCTTGAAAAAAAAATGCGAACACATTTAGTATTTAAACAGTTTGAAATCCCCCTATTTTCCCCTTTTGCAATAAGTACTAAGGTTCCTAAACTTCGATTTGCTATGCACTTCAGATAAAGTACCATATAATGTGTAAATTAGTACATTGTTCTAAGTTTCCCGCATTTCGATTTACTATGCACTCTATATAAAGTACCAAATGAAGTGTAAATTATAGATATGACACCTTTATTAATGCCGCTATCAGTCTACCGGGGCACTCTGCCCGTTTTCCAATTGCACCACTTTCTATCGTAAAAATATTTATGAAAGAACTATATATGGTTTCTATTATATTTTGGCCCCCGTTTTTGTTAAAATTTAAACGTCAATAAACCTAAATGAAATTGATATTTTTTGAAAGAGTAGAATTTATAATTTTCTTTTATGGTTAAATTGATATATTGATTTAAGTTATATGCAGAAAATTAAAGGTTTAAAGTGACTAAGTTTACAAGAAAACGTCAAAAATAGCGCCAGGCATTGGCTCTTTCCGGAATTATTAATTCCGCTTTTGTTTACTGTTGTTATGTGTTATCTTGTTGTTTCCGGTTGGATCATTAAAGTGCGCGCTTTGAACTATTCACATGTGTTGTGATTTCTCACATCGTATCTCTTCCTAATACTGGCGTGGTGGCAGCGTAATCTTACTCGCGACTCTAAGAAGTGGTTTTCAGAGAAGTCACATCGGAACGGAGCTGTTCCTGTGGTCATATGTGAACGGTACATTGCATATTATATTTTCGAGGTTGTGACCCATTTTCCAGTATGGCGAGCACCCCACGTGCACCAAAACAGTGGTGTTTAACAAAGACTGAGACAGTAACTTCGTTTGAAAATTGGCGTCAAAATTTGTTATATACCCTTTCCTTAGACAAAAATTTTGCTCCATTTCTTGTATCAGGAACCTGGTGGGAGAAAAAAACAAAGAGTACCCCGTGCCGCGGGTTCAGTGATGATGACGACAATATACCCGAAGCGAGTCGACTTACGAAAGAGCAAAAGGTAAATATCTTGGAACTGATGCTAGGCCAGATTGCGAACTATTGCCCTACAATATCTCGTAATACCATTGTCAAAAACTCTACATCTGTCGATCAAATTTGGCAAACAATTCGACTTCATTATGGCTTCCAAACGACAGGGGCTCACTTCATAGACTTTGACTCTATTCGTTTTGACCCTAATGAACGCCCAGAAGACTTATTCCAAAGACTCACAACCTTCGTGGAAGATAACTTACTTCGTAAAGACATGGGGATCACACATCATGGTGAAGACATAAAGGATGATGAGGAGCTCAGCCCATCACTAGAAAATTTTGTCGTTCTTACCTGGTTAAGGCTTATCCACCCTGGCCTCCCCAAGCTTGTAAAACAACGATATGGAACAGAGTTGCGAGCTAGATCCCTTGCATCTATTAAGCCTGAAATTTCGCAGGCTCTGGATTCGCTCGTGGAGGAACTCCGCATGAGTGAAGATGCAAAGTCCATGAGGGCCTCGGTCAACAGGTTCCAGAAACAGTCGCGTACTACCTCGCAAAGTCAACAACAGTCCAGACAGAAGTCCTGTCCCTTATGTAAGACAGCAGGACGACCAGATAAACACTTTCTCAGTAAATGTGCATTTCTGCCTTCGCAGGACCGACACTTTATGGCTAAGGCTCGTGCCATAACTGAAATATATGATCAAGACGAGTCAATCATATGTGACACAGAGGACAGTGACGAGGACCAACAGCCTATTGCTACCAATCGTATTCAAGTGAGACAGTCTCCATATTTTGACGTATTCCTTGGACACCATCCTGTCAGGCTAACTATTGACAGTGGCGCAACGGGAAATATGATTCGTGCCTCAACTGCTACTTACCTCAGTGCCACAATAACTCGTAGCTCACAGTCAGCCCATCAAGCTGATGGTTCATCCCCTCTCAAAGTTATCGGTGAAACAAGACTTACCTTCATTAGGGATAAGCATAAACTTTATTTTGAAGGACTTGTCGTGGAAAATCTCGACTGTGAAGTGTTAGCAGGCATACCATTCATGGAAAACAATGACATTGCTATTCGCCCGTCCCGGTGTGAGGTGATTATCGGGAATGACTATATTTATCAATATAGGTCATCAGATGCTGAGATGCAGAGACATGCTGTACGACGAGCACATATTGCACGTGCCCCACCAGAGTCAACAACAGTATGGCCTGGCGAATTTGTTGAGATTGAACTACCAACGGACATGGTTCCTACCGATTCTACATTTGCGATAGAACCTCATCCAGGCAATAATGTAACACAGGCAGATGAATGGCCAGAACTGTGTCTCCTTCAAAGTGTGGCTGGGAGGTTGCGTGTACCTAACCTCACAAGCACACCACGTGTGCTCAAACGCAATGAACACTTTTGCAAAGTCCGCTCTACATCCACGCATGAAGAAAAGAGCTCTTCACCCTCACCCATACTGAAACAGACACAATATAGTTCTCACGTTCAATATTCTGACCAGGTTAATGTTGACCCTGACAAGCTGCTGCCTGAAGGAATACGATCCGAATTCAAGGAACTTCTAAACAAGTATGACAGCGTTTTTAACCCAAATTTCCAAGGCTATAATGGCGCAGTCGGACCTTTAGAAGCCAAGGTAAATATGGGTCCCGTTCAACCACCCCAAAGGAAGGGAAGAGTCCCTCAGTACTCTAAACATCAACTTGACACTCTTCAAGAAAAATTTGATGAACTTGAAAGTATTGGTGTCTTCAAACGCCCTGAAGACATCGGCATTACTGCAGAGTACGTCAATCCATCCTTCCTGATTAAAAAACCAAATGGTGGATTCAGGCTAGTGACTGCCTTTGCTGACGTCGGACGTTATAGCAAACCGCAGCCATCCCTCATGCCGGATATAGACTCAACGTTAAGACAAATAGCCCAGTGGAAATACATCATTATAACAGATCTTACAAAGTCATTTTACCAAATTCCTTTGGCGAGGGAGTCAATGAAATACTGTGGCGTTTCTACACCATTCCGTGGAGTACGAGTGTATGTGAGATCCGCTATGGGAATGCCGGGTTCAGAAACTGCACTAGAGGAACTAACCTGCAGAGTCCTTGGTCACCTCGTTCAGGAAGGAGTTGTAGCCAAAATCGCTGATGACCTGTATTGTGGGGGCAACACACCCGAGGATCTCATGCATAACTGGGAGAGAGTCCTTGAGGCCCTACATAGGAGCAGCCTTAATCTCTCTGCATCAAAGACAATAATTGCACCGGCTCAGGCTACAATTCTTGGTTGGATCTGGCAACTCGGCACAATTAGTGCAAGTAAACACCGCATTTCCACTCTCTCTACTTGTGAGACTCCCCAAACAGTAACATCTCTTCGCTCATTCATTGGTGCTTATAAGGTATTATCACGTGTTATCCAGGATACATCACAGCTCCTCGCACCACTTGATGACATAGTAGCAGGCCGTAATCCCAAGGACAGAATTGTGTGGACCGATGATCTGCTGTCAGCCTTCCACAGGGCACAAGAGGCATTAACTACACATAAATCTATTACTCTTCCACGCCCAAGTGATCAACTTTGGATCGTTACAGACGGAGCCTTGAAGAAATATGGACTTGGTGCCACCCTTTATGTAGAAAGGAAAGGCAAACCCCTCTTGGCAGGTTTTTTTAGTGCAAAACTCCGCAAGAACCAGCGACAGTGGTTACCATGTGAAATTGAAGCATTATCAGTGTCCGCAGCCATTAAGCATTACAGTCCATATATAATACAATCAGTGCTTCCAGCTTGTGTACTAACCGACAGCAAACCTTGTGTTCAGGCTTACGAGAAACTGTGCAGAGGAGAATTCTCAGCTAGCCCCAGAGTCTCCACGTTCCTATCAACCGCAAGCCGCTTTCAAATATCTATCAGGCACATATCCGGTCAAGCTATTTTGCCTTCCGACTTTGCCAGCCGAAATGCCTCTGAATGTTACAACACCTCATGCCAGATCTGTAGTTTCATCAATCGCCAAGAGGAATCTGTTGTTCGCCATGTAACTACAAAAGATGTTCTTGATGGAATGGCCAACCTACCCTTTACAAGTAGGGCAGCATGGCTCTCAATCCAATCCGAGTGCTCTGACCTCCGCCGTACAGTGGCCCATCTACGTCAGGGAACACGTCCTTCAAAGAAACTTACGAATGTACGAGACGTCAAAAGATACCTCAATGTTGCATCAATTTCGAAAGACGGTTTATTGGTAGTAAAGCGAAACGTTCCATTTACACCAAGCAGAGATTGTATCATTATCCCAAGACAAGTCCTGAATGGTTTACTTACTGCTTTGCACATAAAACTTGACCATCCCTCTAGTCACCAACTCAAGTGTGTTGTCAGTAGATATTTCTACGCCTTGGACATGGACAAAGCCGTGGAAGTGGTCACAAGTACGTGTCACCAATGTGCCTCCCTGCAGAAAATGCCAAAGTTTTGTCAGCAACAGAGCTCTTCTGATCCTCCAGAAGCAGTCGGCACTTCTTTTGCTGCTGATGTTCTTAGACGTGAACGACAAATGGTATTTGTGCTACGAGAAAGCATCACCTCTTACACATTCACCAAATTACTGGAGTCTGAACGCAACCAGGAACTTCGTGATGCCATCCTTCAACTGTTAGCAGATGTTCACCCTCTTGATGGCCCATTTGCTGTTATACGAACAGATTCAGCCCCCGGATTTAAGGCCCTTGTAAACGATGAACTTCTTGGACGACACCGTATCAGAATCGAACTTGGTCGCCCTAAGAACGTTAACAAGAACCCTGTGGCAGAGAGGGCAGTTCAAGAACTAGAGGAGGAAATACTGCGGTTTGACCCATCAAACAACATCGTGTCAAATTTAACTCTCTCCCTCATCACAGCTCGACTAAACACACGTATCAGGAAAAGGGGTCTGTCAGCCAGAGAGATGTGGCTACAAAGGGATCAGTTTTCAAACACTCAGATTCCACTCATGGATCAAGACCTTATCAAAGCTCAACATGATCTCCGCCAACAGAACCACCCGTATAGTGAACGAGCTAAATGCCCTTCCCAAAAACCACCACCAGAATCTGAGCTGAGTGTGGGAGATATAGTCTACCTCCGTTGCGACCTTAACAAAGCTAAATCCCGAGACAGATATATCATTGTCAACATAGACTATCCTTGGTGCAACATACGCCGATTTGCAGGTTCACAACTACGCCAGAGTTCGTATCGAGTAAAAGCGTCTGACTGTTACAAGGTACCAAGTGTCAATTACCCTGAAAAGCTACAAGATGTGTCCCCTGACACCTTCTCTGATGACGAATCACTCAGTCTACCTACTGATGCCAAGCCACCATCCTTACCATTCATTCCGAAAGCAATATCCACGATTCCAGCATCAGATGTTGAACCACCGGATATACCTGACAATAGCGGAAACGATGACCAACTAGAGCCTGAGAGTGACCAACACATTTCCCGTGACCAGCAACAGGACACTGAAGTCACCGGAACTGACAATGCGACTTCCTCGGCCAGGCCACAACGTCAGCGTGTCCTACCTCAGAAATACTCAGACTTTGTGATGTACTGACATTTGTTTTATGCTATATTGTATAATTATGTGTG
Organism: Saccostrea glomerata; assembly: GCA_003671525.1. NCBI lineage: Eukaryota > Metazoa > Mollusca > Bivalvia > Ostreida > Ostreidae > Saccostrea > Saccostrea glomerata. Next base: position 2,284,442 of record PRKT01000029.1, read on the forward strand.
TTTAGCTTTGTTTGAAACATGGGGCAGAATAATTCCCCACACCCGAGGGCAGTCTACCCAGTGAAGGTGTTGTTCATTATTTGGGTTTAGTGTCACACACAGTTAGTTTAATATTCTTTTGCCAGTTTTAAGAATAATTTTGGACAAACTTTGTTACAAACATTGGTAAAAAAAAAGAAAGAAAGAAAGAAAAAATGGTAGCGCCAGGCATTGGCTCTTTCCGGAATTATTAATTCCGCTTTTGTTTACTGTTGTTATGTGTTATCTTGTTGTTTCCGGTTGGATCATTAAAGTGCGCGCTTTGAACTATTCACATGTGTTGTGATTTCTCACATCGTATCTCTTCCTAATACTGGCGTAGGCATTTTTGACATCATGAGCGGTGATTTTGGGTATGTGCGACGCCCTGAACAAGAAAGATATTTTCACATGTAGAAGATATTTTCAAAGAAAGTCTTCATGGAAAAAATGAATCTTGTTCAAAAAGTCGCACACACTTAACAAATTAAAAAACCTTGATTAAAATTGCACTTTCTGACTCGCGTGACGTCACGAGCATGTAAGGAGAGAGAGAGACGACGTTGTTGACATGTGTTTAATGATTTTTTTTTCAAAGTAGTATCGTCTATCGATTGCTTCATGTATGTTCTCCTACATAAATATCCAGAACAGAAATAAAGTTCTAGACCTATCTGTTTTTGAAACACATTTGTGATGAAGAATATTTTTTATCGCGATTTACATTTAATGTGTGAATGTACGGGTATACGGTGTGGATCACAAGGAACACAATGATGGAGTTTGATCTCGAATCGCTTAAATTTCGAGTCTTCTGTACAAGAGATTAGTTCACAGAAGAAGTATGTACAGTATTCATTATAATAAAATTAATTTATCATGTAGAAATACGTTCATTGTTTGTGCATATAGACTCTTCCGATATCGGTCATTGTTTACATAATGTTCCAGGCAACAAATATACGGCCATCCAGACGTGTAAAAATGTTCAATTTTTTTCGACAAATAAAACATTATTCTAGGAAAGTTTGGGGCATTAATAATTGAAATAAAACCTATTAAAATATTTTTTTCTTCCAATCTTGAGTACAAACAGACAAAAAAAATAATGTATATTTCTATAATTTAATTTTAATGCATAAATTATTTACATTTACCAAAAAAAAAAATACATAAAAATAAATGAATATGATTATCAGAGAGGTTTGATTCAACATTTTATTTTATATTGTTACAAAACAATAAAAATGCATAATTTATTGAATTTCTAATAATTCATTAATTTGATTTCTTAATTTTTTAGGGATAATCTGTTATGAAAACTATCTTAGGGTGAATTATTAAATCATTTATACTTAGTTATATCAGGAAGGACCTGTTATACATGTACAATTATCCCCTTTCTCTAGACACATTTTCTTTTTTGCGACTTACTGCAGTAGCACTCAACAGAACATCGATTTTTTAAACCTCATTCATTGTAAGTTTTTTTTTTTTGTTTTTGTTTTTTTTTTTATTTTTAGCATAATTATATTTCTTCTTTATTTTAATTAATTAGTTAATATACTAGGTTATTTTAAGATTGTTAGATAGAGAGAGAGATGATGATTTCTTTTCCAGACTCTACAGATAAGAAGTCCCAATACATTTTCTTTAAACAAGTGATGTGTTCGCGTCATTGATACCTTTGTAACACAGTCAAGGTTCTTACTTGTACATTCACTGCTTGTCGGAAAATGTCAAAAAAGTACTAGTTGAGATTACATTTATTGTTTATCGAAGAGGCACATAAGACTAGAAAATAATTGAATATATTTTATTGATTTCACCCTTCCCCCTCCATCAAAACAAGATTCCAATATTTTACCAGGTCTATTTATTGAGGCGCCCGCGTGGTGCAGTGGTTAGATCATTTGCCCTAGGTTCGGATAGTATAGAGGTCCTAAATCGCGGGTTCAAATCTCACTTCGGAATCGGAACATAATATATTGAAATTAAAAAATTCTCGAAAGGGTCGATAAAAAAGGAAACAAACAAATATTTTCATTCAATTTTTGCATCTCTTGAATGGCCAGTTACATGAATTTGTATCGTTTTCTTAAATATTTTATGTTCAATTTTAAAACCTTATACCATGCCTTTTGATATTTTTAACAACGTTTACATGTAGAAGGCAATATTTACTCGATCATCCGATTCTGATACAAGAATTTATGTACATGTTAATTGGAAAGGGCCATCGATTTCAATGGAAAGAAATTTAAAATGATTGATTGATTGTTGTTTAACATCCCTCTCAAGTATTTTTCACTCATATTGAGACGCCACCACTTGCCGGTAGAGTGCCACAAATTATACATGGCACTTACGATTATTGAGTAGTGAGAGATCTTTTTCGTGCCATCACCTACTTCACACGGGACCTCGTTTATATGGACTCATAAGAAGGACTGCGGTCTCCACGTCCATGAGTAGGATTCGAACAATGCAGTGACGTAAGGATCAACTCCTAACTTCGCCACTTTAAAACAGACGGCTCTAACCACTGTGCCATGCGGGTGACACTTTGGCTTAAAGAAGCATAATTCAAAATACATAAATAAAAAAATACAAGACTATAAGTTTGATTACTTATTTTTGCACTTCAAATATGATCATACTATGCAAAATATTAATGTTCAAATTGCAAATAATGCTTTTAATCAGAGCTTTAATCAAGTCATAAATCATATGAGTACTAGAATATAAGCTTTAATTTAATGTTTCTTAGTTACAAAGTTATTATCGGAAAGGATTGCATTAACGGACAGACTTATGATAAGACAGACAAGTTGATTCCCGTCAAGAACCACGCCCCGCGATACCAATTTTTTGTTAAAATGTTTATATTTTTCATTTCCTTAAAAATTAAAATATATAAAGTTTTTCTAAAAAAAAAAAATGGAAGAAATTGAAACGGAAAACATTGATGATTGTTTCTATTTGGTAAATAACAACAAAAACTAGTCGGAAGAAATAATCATGTCTGTAAAAAAAAAATGGTTGCCATGGCAACGGAATTGCTTATCAATTTAAATATATTTTGTTAGTAAAGAAATCACCTTAGGTTATCCAAAAATATAAATGTAAACATTAATTTTATTGAAGATTTTATAGATGTTACCAAAATTAAAGATTTGTTAGTTGTCAATGAAAGCCATATGAAAGCGATAATTTTAGGTATGAAAGAATAAGTTTTGTAGACGGTTTCCGTGGTAATGGAATACCTATTAAATTTTAAATATATTTTCTTAGTAAAACAGTCACCTTGACATATCCCAAAGTATACATACAATCATTAACTTAAAACAATATAGTTGATATCAAAATGAAATATTACATAAATGACAATAAATGCCAGATTTTCAGATCTGAAGGTATATGTTTTTGACGATGGTTTCCATGGCAACGGAATGCCTGATCAAATTAAATTAAATCTTTGTAGTAGCACCCTTGCCTTCTCCCTCCCCATAGCAAAGATAAACATTTTCTGAATGGGGGCCTAAGATGGCTTATACCATATATAGTTCTTTCTAAATAAAACAGTTTTTACATTCCTATTGCATTCACTCTACGGCATATCTATATTTAATTACCATGAATCTACTTTTTATTTAGTTTGTAAAGTTAGAATGTGCTATATTTAAAAATGAATGATTTTTAAAAAAGAATCTAAGACATCAAAAGAATCGAATTTTTTTTAATTATCTATAATATCGCATACTATGCCTATATAAGTAATTTTAAAAAGATATGCGATTTCATTAAAAAAAAAATCGATGTATAGGAATATGTACATTAGGAATAATGAATTGGTCTATAAGATACTGGGTATACAGTTGAACTGTGGTATCTTGAATACCGATATCTCGAATACCATAGATATATCAAAGTTATTTGGAAGTCCCAATCACTTATTCTTTGACTATATTACCAATGATATCTCGAATTTTCAGATATCTCGAAGATTTGCATGTTTTTCTACATTATTATACCACTTGGCCATTCTGTTAGCGCTGTCATATTATACATACGTATGCTTAAATATTTTCTTAAAAGACAAATCGAGTTATATCTAAAGTATTACTTTAACTTTGGTAAGAACCATCACTTCAAGTTAATTGCGATAGTTCCTATCTTCTTCAGTCCAAGATATTCGCCCGTTAACAAAGTTTTGTTTATTCAACAAAACCTGTTCTGATAAAAGTTGAGCTTCTGATAACTTAATTGTAAATATTCCTATTAATACCGTCATTTCGGAATACAATGAACTCTTTATTGAGTTATGCTTGATTCCAAATTCTCTTTTATTCAGATAAGAAAGACATATTAAGTATCCTAACGATGTTTTTAGTCGGAAGGTAAAGAGAAATGTGTAAACATGATACACAAACTGATATTTATTGTTGTTTTTATTCCAAGATGTATCCCGAGTAACCTTGAGAAGATTTTCTGTAAATTACTTGTTGATACCTTGATTATTGCATTGAGAGCCCATTTTTGATCGAACTGTTCTAATCTAACCAGTCTAATATCAGAGGGCATTAAATTCACCTTAAAATGGTGTTCTCATTAAAGTAGCAAATCCAAATGCCAAAGTATCAACATTTTTGTTCACCTAATTCTTTTTAAAAAAATCATTGATAGGTACACATATGATTGCTTTATATAGATTTCATGGGGATCTTCTATCATTTGAGATTTTACCCCCAGACTATTTATGAAGTAATTAGTGTAGCAGAAAATAACATGTGTTTTAAATTTCTCGCCGAGTGCCAATACATCTCCATCAGTTGTTATTTTCGTTCCCTGATTGATGTTCTTTTTTTTTATTTTCTCACAATAATGACAAGAAGGGTCGTGAACTTTTTCATCCTTCCTAGCTTCAATGATCCTCTCGACTTTCAAGGTGAAGAAAATGGTTTTAAAATATTCTAAATTTTAATCAGCTCAAAGAGTATTTTGTCATAAAAGAAATACGGCGTGCTTATTTCGTTTTGAATGTTTTAAAAATAGAATTATGTTTCTTTTGAAAGGAGTAACATAAGGAAATAAGCAATTATTGATCTGAAATCTAATAAAAAAGAACATTAAGTGATTTCTTTTTCTTTTGAAAAGAACTGAAAAGTTCTTTTGTTAATGTATTTTTTAAATCATACACCCAGGTTTTTAAGATGGAATTTCACTTGTGTAGTAAACATATATTTGTAATAAGAAATACCTAGGAGTGAAATTCTGATGAAATAGCAATAAATGTTTATCTAAACGGTGATGAATGGTTCGTTTCTTGTCATTACATATATTTATCATGCTATACAAACATTACCTATCAGTTTATAAATGAAAGCACGAGAGAGAGAGAGAGAGAGAGAGAGAGAGAATCTTGTGCTTTGATTAAGATCCGTCAATGAACTGTATAAATTTAATTAAAGTAAATGTGCAATTTCTTAAATCTTTTTGAAATGAATATTAGTGTCTGAAAAAGTTCTGAATTTTACTTAATTACTTTTTCTTCCCTACCATATTTACTAAGATATACTAATCCTACAATTATTTATTTCAGCTATTGTGGTGCGGTTCTTGACCGGAAGATATCTAAGTGAATACGCTTCTTTGGAGGAAGTGACATATGAAAGAAATGTCACCGTTGATGAAAAACAAGTGTCCATTAAAGTAACAGACGTTGCAGGGAAGGTATATTAAAACTATATTTACTGATCAACATGTATCTTTTTATATATGCAATAAAATATAGTTTTATAGTTATATACAGTTTTAATAAAAAGAAAGAGGGTGTATATAAGGCGTGGACATTCCCCCGCTCTGAGAAAAAATGTTTCCCAATTTTCAAAATTCACAGAAAAGTTATATTTTTCTAAAAACGTCTTCTCAGTAATGTCATCTTCAAAACATTTTTTCATTTAATTTTACTGAGGGACTTATTATCTGATAACTACCGTCTTCCTTGGAAGACGGTATTGTATAGTTGAAGTTTTTTACAGTCTTCGGACTATGCACTTCCTCTCTTTTGTGATTGGTAGAAATTGCATGATGAGAAAATTTTCAATTATTTCATTGGTTGAAATGTTGTTCAAGGCAAGGGAGATAACTTTCTGATGATCTATTTTTCGTACGACTTAACAATTTTGCAAGATTTCCAATCTTAAAAAAATGACAAAACGAACAACAAAATCAGCAGTAATTATTTCTTAATAACATGATATTTTTTATAGCAATAAATAAAAAGGTCTCTTTAATTTCTTTATAAATAAAATTTGATAGTTATTGCTTGCAGGCTTTACAATTTGTTATTATTCTTTTCCCCTTTCTTGTTTGAAGAGTGAATGGGAATCAGCCGAGGTCTGCCGAAAGCTCTCGGCCAGTCAAAGTTTACGGAGATGACCGAGCGACAACCGTGGTAGGGCTAATGCCCGTAAAAAGCTAATTTAGAAATACAAAATCAAGAAATTCAAAAGAATTATACGGCATGTTAAGTGTAGATCTGTTTACTGTTTAAAATTGTTGCTATAGACGGTAAGCTTTTTTGAAAAGCTCTACTTGTCTTTATTTCAAAGTTGACAGTTAAGCATATTTAATGGGGAAAGGGTTTACTAGAGCTATAAAAAATGAATTTTGAACATGAATGGGTCAAGTCTCCATTCTTTGTTAACGCTTAAATGATGGAAACGTAAATGTCAAATCTATTTCATTTGTCCAAAAATGGAATCTGAACCCATTCTCTATATGAAAATCGAAAATTTCTGAAAAATCTACGCTTCAAAAATCCATTCATTTAAATCACACTGACAGTCGTCGATAATGCATATGTGGTTAAAGCGGTCGGTCTTACACGAAACCCTTCGCTATGGAGATAGTTCGAATCATACGTGAAGCTTCCTTTTTCTTTTTTTCACATATCATAAAAAAGTGAGTGAAAAATAAATTATTAATAAAATATTTAAACAATGAAATACAGAATTAATTGTGTAAAAGATGATAAAAACAATATAATTTTGAAAAATGTAATTTTTTAAATAAGATGTCTTTTCTCAGAGCGGGGGATTGTCCTCGCCTTTTACGCCTCCATTCTTTGTTACGAACGGACACACACACACCCTCTCTCACAGACACACAAGGGTAAAGCAGAACTCTCCCCTCTCTTTCGGAGCGGGGTTATAATTATGAAAATCATTTTTGGAGGATAAAAACTTTTTTAAACAGCAGTAACGAATAATTATATACAGCCATAATTAATCTTTCATCGCTACTGTGTGTAAAGCGTATATTCACCTGGAATCAGATTATTTAAAAATCATTAAAATATAATCATCAGTGTTTGAAATATTCAGCGGAAAGGATTTCATCGCGCCAAGATTCATTACTCTGTTTCGCGATTAAGCTGTCGGAAGCAAATCTCTCCAAACATTGGTGTTTATCTTATATAATGTATTCAAGTCTAATCTATAATTAAGAGTAAAAAAAAATAATCTTTAAAGAGATTGTGGAATTTTGTTTCTTTTTTTTTTCTGTTTATCCGATGTATATGAAGTTTGATATGGAAATGATATCTATTGTATGAAGTAAAACAATATTTTTTTAACGAAATTTTTTGTTTTAAAGAATGCCAATTTATTTATATAATCTCTTTCGGCTTTGGGCTTCGGCCCCATTTCATAGTCATGAAAAGCAACCAATCATGGGTATTTTTCAAAACAGAATCTGGACCGGAAGTCGACTGCAAGAGACTGGCTTCACAAAATAGATGGCGCTGTCGTCGTTTATTCCGTGACGGACCGGAACAGTTTTGACCTGGCGGAAATTATCATGGATTGGCTGAGGAAAGAAAAGAAACCAAATCAGATTATTCCAATGGTCTTGTTGGGAAACAAATGTGATTTAGAACATTCCAGGTTCGTAGTTCGTACAACCCAATAAAAGCCAGAGTCTAACCTTGGATTTGCAAAGTTCGAGTCTTTGGATTGAATCCCACGAACTTGTAATCTGTCAGTGCTTACTCTATACTACTTTTCATTCGAAGATTTTTTTCTTTTATTAACATGATAAATTCTGCAGACTTTTGATAAATATTTATAAGAGGAGTCAGTCATTATGTTTCTTTGTCGTAAATACGGTGAATCAGTTCAGGGGGTATATATGCAACATCTTCAAATATCATTTACAGCAATTTATAAACATACTGGTTAAATAAACCTGATTGAACAATCGTAAAATAAACAAATCAACCTTACCAAACGAACAATTTCTCAAAAAAGAGGCCATCTGGCCACATCGCACACCTGTAATTAAAGTAGTCCCGAAATTTGTTCTTCTATTAATTGAGACTTTGCATATTATCCTAATGGACATGATTTGAACAAACTTGGAATCTACGCTACCCGAGAATGCTTTTGAATTATTTGAATATGACAAATTATTGCTTTGAGAAGAATTTTTTTATTGACTGCTGTGGCACCACCCTGACTGCAGGAGTCATGGTTCGAACTTTGATTCAAGATCATTCAACACTATCTACTGATGTATCCATAAAAATATGACCAATCATGGCTTTGCTGCTGTTGATAAGACTATATTAAATATTTTTCTTTATATTCTTCTGTAAAAATCTAATTCGCCAATGTGGCCCCTACGCCCGGGATTAGAACAAACTGGAATCTGCACTATGTGAAAAATCTTTCTTGTAATATTCAACTTTTTTGGCCCAGTGGTTCTTGAGATCAAGGTTTTGAAAGAAGATATCTCTTAAGTTTCAACTTTTTCGACCCATGCAGTGGTTCTTGAGAAAAAATTTTTTTTAAACGATGTCGCCAAAGTTTCATGTTTTCTCTATCTCCCCCATGAAAATAGCTCATTGGTTCTGAAAAAGAAGTCGAATACTGAGTATGTGAAAAGTTTACGAACGGACGAACAGACTGACAAAATGGGATCAGGTATAAGGTTACTTAAGCTATTCAGCTGTAAGGATACTAGTTAAGGATATGACTTGGACCTCTCTCCACGTAGACAATATAAAACGCATTCTACATGATTTACTTCCTAACACGCTTATCATTACAAAACCCCTATGGTATGGAACGCCAAATTAACATATATTCAAATATTTGTACCTATCTTCAAATAATTGCACCTATCTTCAAATAATTGTACCTATCTTCAAATGAATTAAAGATAGGTATAATGAATTGTACCTATCTTTAATTCATTTGAAGATAGGTACAATTGATTTAAAGATAGGTACAATTCAATTGAAGATAGGTACAATTATTTGAAGATAGGTACACATATTTGAATATATGTTAATTTGGCGTTCCATACTATGGGACTCATACCCCCTCTAATATTAGTTACATTGCACATACATTTTAACTGCTTTTCTTTTCAGAACTGTAACAAAACAACCAACAGAAGAGTTGGAATGGCGAACAGATGGGCTTATGTTGACGGAATGTTCAGCCTCCGCAAATACTGAGAACATTAAGCGCGTGTTTCACGAGCTTATTAGAAAGGTACTGTATCTAACTCTAGACTTCCAATGCTCTAGGAAAAGCATGACAGGTGTATGAACTGTCAACCGATACATGTAAATTCAAAATTTACAACAAGGCATGGGGCTTCATGGGCCCTTATGAGAAAATGTACAATGTATAGACTTCAAGGTCCTTTAATTTATATAAGTGACAAAATGTAATATATAGTCACTTCTGATCACTACAATCAATCGTGCTTGCAGTGGTAATTCAGCTGTCGAATAGATAGGAAGACAAGAAAATCACATCCTTTATAATACATGTTTGCATGACCTTTGACTTCAAACATCGCTTAAGAGTTTAACTGAGAATCTTTTTACTGCATACTAGTCTTATTTAGTTAAACATAAAAAAGATTGGAGAAATTTCTATTAAAGTTATTTTTTATATCTAATATGAAATCTTTGGTCAGTGACACTCAATTTCTCTGGGTAAAGCCTGGATGAGTTCATATTAGGGATTACAATGTATTCAAAACGAGAGATTTAGCTTTAAAACAATTTATTTGACCTACGTTTTTGATCAAGAACCTTTTGACCGAATCTTCAAATATACCCTCACAAACTGACCTTTGATACAAATTCACTGATTATACACACTTAACATTGACCTTTAACTTTTTAGATTCTGAATTCGTTGTTCATGCAGGGTAACTGGACACTCCTGGGAGGGAAACTTTATTCGTAGGGTATTGCTAGTTTGAATGAAGGTAGAAGAATCCGGACCATGAACTGAGTTGCACATACGTTTTGTTCTGATTTATTTTATCATTTTCTGCAAAGTCAGTGAACAGACTTGAAATTTTAGTTAGGCCTACTCATTGATACACAGGTTTCGGTTACAAAATCAACACCTTTCTCATGAAAGAAGATAAACGAAGAAAGTGTGCAAAATGCCTATACTCAGTAGCTTAGAAAAATACTAAATATGTTATTTTTAAATTTTAGCATTTTAAGTAAAATTCTTATTATTGAATGGTATGAAATTACAACGAACACAACTTTTCTGCTTAAAATGCTTTCAGCGAAAATGTTTCTATCATATAAAATGTAATTTTTTTAAATTTTCGGAGTTCGAACCTAAGCAATTAAAATCACGATCGTGTATTTGCTATTTCATATTAAACCGAATACTAATATTTTTTGTGAGATTGTTGCAGTCTGGAGATTTTACGTTGAGTACACGTTAATGTTGATAAAATATCACAGAAAACAATCATGATAGTTAATAGATATATAATTTTTTAATTGTTTGTATCAAAAGGCAATTTGCTTGCCTTGTTCGCGTATGTTTTTTATTGTTAATTTACTTATAGTTTGTATTGGTAAGTTCCAGAACACTCCAAGATTCGTGTTTTCGCCAAGAAATTCCACTTCCAGCGACAACATCGATAGCCCATTGCTTCCACAGGACAAATGACATTAAGACAGAGCAAATAAAGTGCATGACTCTTGATGAATATGCGTTCCCTGTAACACCAATAGCTCTGATTATAATACTCCGCCATCCCGTTAACATCGCCATCTTTAGTATGAGATACAAGATAATCTGTAAGATTGGCTAGAGCTAAAGAAATCCGTTGTGTTGTCTCGTTAGCACCAAATTGGATTTGACAATTTCCATGAACTCTTAACGGAACAGAAAAATGTTCCAGGGTGTTAACATCTAAGAGACCGAGAGACCAGACCCGGTAACCTAACGGCCAGTTTAAGTATTGTCTGGACCCTTTGGGTCCAGGAAATGTCCACGTCCATTTGTTGCCTTGTATAACACATCTTGTTTCATTGATTCGATGGCGGGAAACATTCTCAAAGCGGAGCACAAAATTTACAAGACTGTATGAGTTATGTGCAACTTCGTGAAGGAACCTTCTCTTGGTTGAAGCTGACACAGAAAACCAACATTCAGAGTCCACTCCACTGGTGTATGGATAAGTGAAGTCCCAGTGCGGACAAACATCTGTATTCCCAGGAGTGACCTGTGCCCCTTCTCTTGCATCCTCTTCAGCTAAGGCAGCCTGGAGGATCACAGTAAAGCAAATGATGTGGTAGATTCTTTTCATTATGTTCTGTATGTCTCGATTTTTTCGTCAACTGATATGAAAAAGAAGACACTATTGTCTATTAACTTCCTTTTTCTGAATTCTTTAAACGCTTTGCTGTCCGAGGTTGTGTTTAAACAGCGGTAAATCGGTCGCTGATTTGATCATTAAACGTCTAGGAAGTTTTTGTTTGATACGGATAATGGCCATTACTACATCCTTTGTGGAATACGGAAACTTCCTGAAATTGTATGAAAAATATAAGTATTCCTGTCGTTTATACGCCCAAAATTAAACTAAATTATTGGAAGTACCTTAATCGAAGGTAGAAAAAAGTCATTGTAACTTAAACAATGAATGAATTATTCTTCCGCTATTCAGAAATTTGACCCAAGAATCACCTTTAATCTTCAATAATAATCCAGGAAGTGTGTAACCCCAACAGGACAATTTACATCAAATTAGATATTCGTTACTAAATAAAGACACCTGTATGCAATTATTTCTCTAGACACATTTGAAGTGACATTTCTTAATACATTTAAACAATCTTTCAAAGCAGATGAAATTCAGTTATTCATCGAAGTACTCTTTGGCTTAGTACTGTGTTATTATTATTAATATTCGTTACTAAATAAAGACACCTGTATGCAATTATTTCTCTAGACACATTTGAAGTGACATTTCTTAATACATTTAAACAATCTTTCAAAGCAGATGAAATTCAGTTATTCATCGAAGTACTCTTTGGCTTAGTACTGTGTTATTATTATTATTATGCCCCCATAATAAAAAAAAAATCAGGTGCATATAGTTTTTATTTTGTTCATCCGTCGGTATTTCTGTCTGTTCGAAAAGAACTTTAACTTTGTCCATAACCTTTGATTAGTTGGAGTTATGGCATTTATATTTCACAGGTGTATTCTTTACGCCAATTTCTGTATTTGTGTACATTGTACCGACATAATGACCTGTATAGAACGGCAAAGGCTATGACCGTCCTATTTCACAGATATGTTTCATTTTACAAACCCTTTCATTGGGTACCTAATTAATTTTAAAATCTTTAACCAAAGCATTAAAATTTGAATGTTGGAGCTAGGGATTTCATAGATCTTCCTTGGAGCACCTTTTAATTTGATCTTTTGCATTTGTCTTTGAGAAACTTCAACAATTCCAATGAGCTGCAATACGGGAACATTAATGTAAAGCAAACAATTCTTTCTTTTTAAATCTATCTGCTACCTCCATTTTATCCTGAACATCATTACATAAATAAAACAAGAGGCATATGGGCCATATTGCTCACTTCAGCACTCTGGCCAGGAAAAAAATAAAAATCAATCCAGGTTTGGAAATCTTAAAATGCATGTGGTCCCGACCTGCCACTAAAAAGCGGAAGTGGGGAGGGGGATTTTGATTTGAAGTAACTTGAATGTACACTAATTAAGGATGCTTACATATTTCTTTGACTTACCGTGGAATATTTCCCTATAAGTTTAAAATTTTAGAGTAGCCAAGCCCTACATCCGGGGTTCATAATTTGAACAAATTTGAATCTACACTACCTGAGGATGTTTCAAAATCAATATGACCATGCAATTAAAGCGTTTGTTGTTCTTGAGAAGACTTTTTTTTTTAATTCTGTATATTCCTATGTAAAACTTTGATCGTCCATTGTGGCTCCAAACTACCCCCGGGTATGGCACGCCAAATTCACAAAATTGAGCTGAACATAGTTTTACAGTTGATAAACTAGGTTTATCGCCTCTAAACTATAGTTTACAAACCGTGGACTATAGTTAAGAATTTGTTAACTGTAGTTTTCATCTGTAAAACTATATTTAATAGTCGTTAACTATAGTTTACGAATGCTAATCTAAGTTTATCTGTCTGTAATAAAATGTTAACAATATATTATTGGAAGTTACCGTTTGTGCTAGGTCTGGTTTTATACATGTATTTTCCCCTTATTCTCGTGTGGTTTCTGATATATGTCCATGAAATCACATTTAGAGGTAGTTCAAGCTATCATGAATTCCGGAACTTTCCAATCGGCGACATGAAAGGTCATATTCAAGAGGCTGAAAATAAGGAAAGTTGGATTTTTTACAATCCTGTACATATTGGAACCATTATAACAAATGCTTTTAACTGTTGCTGTGTAAAATGCCCTATTTGGACTTCAAGAATGGTTAGAATTACTTTCTTTTTCGTAAGTATATCAATCATCGCTCTGAAGGTACTATTGCATGGACTAATGCAATACAACGACATAGTTGCAAGTGTAAAGAAAGGTGTACCCAACGATTTCCAGTCCATGTTGGCGGGATACGAGCTGAGCAGTAAAAATTTTCTTCGTGTGTTTGGGGGACCTTTCGTAGCGTGTCTGTTATACGCCTTGTGTTTCATATTGAGTACATGTGTTCCCTCGGATCTGGCAACATTTCTTGCAAAGGGACTGGTTGAGAACAAAAATGAAGTTTCATCTCCTCTGAATATTAGTGCATTTGTTCGAGTGAAATTTGGAGCCATGAAAACATCAGAACCTGTAAATGGATACGAAAAAATATTCCGGATCTTCCTATCTCAGTTCTTTATGGTTCTGAATCCATCTTTCTGGAAATTTGCTGTAATCACACAGATTAGACGCTGGAATAAGTACAGTCTTCACGCATGGAGGAAATCAGCATTGATTGGAAGATTATTTCTTTTTATAGCACCTCTGTATGTTTTGTTTTCTGCTTTTGAACTAGCGTTGTGCCTTTTGCTTTATGGAATCCCATTGATTAGTTTCATTATGACGATAGCACGTGCATACGTCATTGAACCTTGGCGGGATCTAGACATAAGTGCCCCTTTAAAAGTAATATGCTGTCTTTTTGCGTTTTGCTTTGTGGCGTTCAGCAATTACATGTTCAGTATAATTTTTGTCGATAGCTTCATCTTTATTTGCGGAGTGTTTGTGTATACATACACTGGGTTATTTGCACACCCAGAGGTAACTTATGGATACCTTATATTTTCTTTTACGGTTCTTGTTTACATGTTCGACAGCTTTAATGACATTTCGAAGTTTTACGACAATATATTCCTGCATACTAGAAAAATCTGCAAGAAAATACACAAGTATGGTCAATATCCAGATACAGCTTTGTTCAAAAGGGAGGAAGAATGCAAAGGCATTCCGAAGGATCTTTTCTTTTTAATTGTGAAGAAGTACAGGCCAATCAGACAACAGGTTTTTATCTCTCTCTTAAAATTAAGCGTGATTGTCCTTGTTTTATATATTTCTGTTGATCTCTTGTTAGAATTCTCCGCCTCTAAGAACTTAAGTTTACTTACACAGGCTGCAGCCACTATTATTGTGTGTCTTGTACCAAAGGTTTTAGGAGACTCGTGCTCCATGTTTAAGAAACGAAAGCATCACAGTCAGTCGCGGGAAATTAAGAGGATCATACACGAGTTTTGTCTTCCTTCCACAGACGGAGGCGGCCAAGGAAGTCCATCAAATTTAGAAGTTTTGTAAACAGTGTTAGATTTTTTTCAAGAGCATTTGTCCAAACAATCGAATACACTTTATGTAAAACTGTATTTTGGAATTATTCTTGGTTAGTTGAAGTCATGAAATTATATCAAAAAATCAATAGCTAGTTTAGAAACGTTATTAACTCTCTTATAGCAACTACAATATTAAACCCACTTCGTGTAGTCCTTTGTACATGTTTTTTTTTAAAAAACCATTCAACGTATATGTTCTGATAAACTATATACTGAATTACTGACGTATAAGGCCGATAGAAAATGTGGGATTCATTGTTAACAGAACTAGTTATACCGATAGCTTTCTCCATAGGACGCTGGCGCGAGATTACAATAAATACAATCACACGTCTTGAGTTGTAGCCCTCGCGTTTTGCTAAACTTCTGTTCTCGTTCTTTTGCTCGTCCCAAGAGTGATAGTGACCTTATTAGTACAGTATCTTAAAGAACAAGATAGGCTAAGACACCATTTTGTCCCCTGGTTTGAGGTGTCTTTTAGAATTATTAATTACTTAATTACAATTAAAAACCTGTTGTCACCCCTGCCACAAAATGAGTATTGGTTCTAAGTAATGTGATACATAAAGGTCAGAGGAAGATCATAAAAAATGCCCGTTTCTTAATTTTCTCATTTATCAAATAAGGGGACAGATTTGGCCATAACCTTACATTGTCCTTTAAACTGTATGTATAAAGAATGTTATAAGTTTTGTAAATCATTTATTCATTCGACAAAAACTGGTTAGTAGTAGGGATTTTTTTTGGCTCAAGTCTAGATTCAGACATGCTAAGAGTGCACTTCAAATGATTAAAACATTACTTCCGTTTCATATTTTCCAAACAATTTATTCTTAATTATGTATTATGGGTGTGTCGGTATATTTCTGTGCGGATGTATGTGTGTGAGATAGGGTGTGTGTGTGTTTGTGCAAATTATAACTATAAAGGCATATTTGAATAAATGGAGATTGCAACTATAGACTAGATTAGAATAAACATGAAGATTACTGTACAATATACATATATAGAGGAAGGATGACAAAATATATTATTGTCTATGCTTTTTCATTGCACACATTTATACAAAGTATGATAAAAACTTAAGAGTAAGATGAAGCACTCACATACAGTCATAAGCATTTACACTTCCTATATACTTCTACAAAAGTAACTGAAGTGTTTCTGATTTGGAATGTATACTTCCTCCTTCGTTGTATTCAAGTCAGGAAAATGTAATACTATAAAGTAGGGAGCCCTGTTCTTTCTCTGTAGAAATCTCTGTTGATTTCATTATAGTCATTTCATTATTACACTCTATACCCTGGTTTGCCAAATTTACATTGTAGAGGTTCGCTCTCTAGTAAACACACTAAAACGTCTCCTTAATGACGCTCGAATTAATTTCGGTGATCCAATCTGCGCATGAGAAAGTTTTCGCTGTGCTTTAGATGACGAATCTCTTTTTTCACTTATCTGTAAGAAATGACAATATTTAATATAATTTTAGAATAATTACAAGTGGAAATGCACCAATACAAACTATAAGTAAATTAACAATAAAAAACATACGCGAACAAGGCAAGCAAATTGCCTTTTGATACAAACAATTAAAAAATTATATATCTATTAACTATCATGATTGTTTTCTGTGATATTTTATCAACATTAACGTGTACTCAACGTAAAATCTCCAGACAACTATTTTAAAGCTGAAAAGAACAAAAATAGTTTATGTTCCACATTATCTTTTACGATGCTTGCGTCTACGCTCGAGTTAAGCATTACGGATTTATGAATTACTTAAGTAAGGGTAATTTCCTCGCACAGATTATGTAACATGACAAAAGGGAAAACATACAGAATACTGGATTAATATAACTTGTATGTTTTGTTATTTTTTACTTCTGTTAATGTAATCTTGATTCATCATATTTTTTTTTCTTTCCATGTAGCACAAAAACATCAGATGATCGACTCGTACGATGTTTTAAATGACCTCCATGATGCCATTAAAAAGAAGGAAACTAAATCCGTTCTGGACATCATCTCAAAGAATGGTGACCTTGTAAACAGGGTCCTGATTGGCCACACAGCCTTGACCTTGGCCGTAGATCTCAAGGTCAGTGAAGTAATCGATGCTGTGGTAACCAGTTCTGACCTAGATATCAACGCTACGGATAGGTTCGGCCGATCTGCATTGTATTTCGCATCCAAGACTGGTCAAATGCCATTAGTAAAGAAGTTAATGACACTAGGCGCTGATATAAACCAATCAAAGTTACTGTTACATGGTTGTGCTCATGGTTGCCATGATGAGGAGACAGCAGTATACGAGCTGGTAAGTTTAGGAGCTGATGTCAATGATGTGGATGAGAAAAATAGAACGCCACTGCATATTGCTGTTCAAAACTCGCTTGTGAGTGTAACCAAAGCTCTGTTGAAAAGTAATGCAAATGTCAATGCCATCGAAAATACATCTCGGACTCCTTTAATGATATGTGCAGGAAAATCTCTGATCTCATGTGATTCCAATAGCGAAGAGGAATATTCAAGATCCTTAAAAATAATAAGTTTATTGTTAAAATATTGCGCTGACATCAATGTTTCAGATGAAAGGGGATATACTGCGCTTCACTTTGCTCTACAAAGTGGAAACACCTTGGCAGCGTCTGTACTTCTTCACCACGGAGCAAAATCTAACTCCCTTAAAGAAGAAACAGTCCGATCTGCCTACGAAGTTGCGTTGTCTAAAAATCATTTAGAAGTCGCTTTCATTATTTTCCTAAATTTTTATAGATACTTTGAAAGCTTTACTTTAGAATTTTATAGGAAGACAAAAAAGGACTTGCAGCATACAGAAAGAGATAACAATGAGATCAACAACAACCTTTGGGCTTTGAAAAAGTCTTTAGAAGACATGTTCATTCTAAAATGTAGCCGAGATGAGACTACTCTTGCAACAGTGGAACAACATGTATTATCAAGAAAGGTACCGAAACTTCAAAATTTGTGTAGACATACAGTATTACGGAATTTGAACCTTAAAAATTGCAGCATTTCACTACCAACAGCCCCAAGTATACAACGCTTTATATTCTATGACACCAAGTTTGCTGTTATCCTGAAAGAGGACGGGGCTCTTCATTTGAAAAAAAAAACTTGAATCCCCATCACCCAAGGATACTTTGTGGCAAGTTTGGTTGAAATTGACCCAGTGGTTTTGGAGAAGTCGAAAATGTTAAAAGTTGACAGACAAATAGCTAGACCGACGGACTACAGACAAAATGTGATCAGAAAAACGACAAAGAAAACATAACTTAGGTTGTTTGTCATTATTACGTTCATATGATAAATCATATCACATGTACTTAAAATGTTTTTTCTAAATTTATATGGGAGGCGGGAGTATCGTTTATAATGAACTCATTGCGCACGGTACCTATCTAGAATGTTTTAATAAATTTATAGCAATTCACGCAAAGGCAACTTTTTTTAAAACCAAATAAATCGGATCATCAACTTTAAATGAGATACAAGCATATGAATCTGATTGATAAAGAATGCTTTATACACGGGTCAAGAGATTAATTATTAACAAAATTCTACGTACAGAACTTCCCTTGTATGCATGGAATCTCTATGTTGAATATTATTCTAAATTGGAAAAAAACAATAAAGTGATTTGCTTTGGTAACAGTTTTATTGGCAGAAAAAAAACATTTTAAACAATCATTCTGACAAAGTCCTAACGAGACAATGTCTATCAACAGTATTTGACTTCCAAGTACATACTTATCTTAATTACTGTTGATTACCGAGTAAGATAGCCATCACATCCGTGAAGCTGTAATCCCTTGTAATATCCAATGCAGACTTGTCCTTTTTACATAATGCGGTACTATTACATCCTGATTTTAACATCTTTTCAATAACTTTAATGTGATCGACTCCTGCTGCATAGTTCGGCTTTGGAACACATTTGATGTTACACGAATACTGCAGCATAAACATGTAACCTTTCATCAGCAATTCTCTTTCAAACATATACGCTAGTTCAATGTTTTTAATTAGATAAAGATTTCCCCTACTTGCTGCCAGATGAAGTCCTGTATACCCAAAAGTATCAGTCGCGTTAACATTAACTCCTAACTGAAGAAGAATGTTCGTGAAATGATAATTACCACTAGCCGAGGAATAATGAATAGGGTACCGGCCATGGCTATCTGGAAAGTCAAACTCAGAGCCACGTTGAATAAGCAGTTCGGCAATATCGAAAATTCTGGATTGCATAACTATTTTGTTTATCTAACATAAATTCGAGAAATTTTTATGGCTTTTTAATATTTATACCCGTTATAGATGACAAGTTATACATATGTATTTTAACCCCACTATGCTTTATTCAGTTGAAACAAATAAAATATAAAGAAGCTAACAAAGTATTGAAGAGGTCAGATGTCAACTTTATTGAAATATCATATATATTCTAGAAAATACATACTTATAAAGTAAGGAAATTGTATACATGTACGTTGTAAGAGTGAAGAAGAAGCCTTGGGAGAGAGCCAAAAAAGAGAGAGGGAGATGTTTTCTACAAGCATTTATCTTTGGGCATCATGATAACTACAATCCTTAATTTATTTAATAAACAAATAAATTCTGAAAAATTATTATTACTTTTAATATCAGCATTTTTTTCTTCCTGTGAGAGCGTTCTTCATTATAGGATTTCGACATTTATCTCAAATCGTTGTTTATTTGTTAAAGTTCAAATTAACGCTTTTCTAATCATCCCCTGAGAAGGTGATAACAACATAGATTTCTTGCGCAAGAAATGAAAAATTGCGTACGGTACGATGTATTTAAGACTCTCTTGTTTTTCTAAAGTGTATATTCACGTCAAATCTTTTGGCGTTGATAGGTGTTATTTGAAAAGCCTATGAGAAGAATATGAGGAGACCTCTTCATTGATTGCATTTTTGAATGCAAGTTAAAAGCTGAATGCTTGGATTTATATTTGCTGATTTGTTCTTGTAGAGCACGCACGACGGACAGAAGTAGACTCTGCAAGGAGAAGAACGTTGTTCGTCAAATTTTGCCGCCAAGTCAACTTTTTGGCTCATCAAATATGCATGTTCCGGGCCACTTTGGCCCAGTGCCACCTCAGGTAATTATTTCATTCCTAAAAATACATTAGGCAAATGTTTAAAAACTAAGAATGTAGCTTAAAAGCGGTTCTTTTTCCTGCAGGAAGGTGCAAGCGGGAATAAGAACAAATTTCTTTGAGCATGCAGAGTTTTTTTTTTAAATTCCTTTAGAAACTAAAATTTTAAAAACTGGTCCGATCCCCTCGATAATTAATTATTGCATATCTATGAAATTAAACATGTCGCACATGCATGCTGGCAGAACTTCTGAATTTGGAAAATTGACTCTTGTTCGTCTGCAGTGTTAATTCTTGTTAAATCTTAGTTAAGTGATTATCATTTTTTAAAAGACGTAATAATTTTTTTGCGTAAATGATTTTGAAACAGCAAGCTAATCGAACACAGCTAGTAATAGTATCAACTTTGACAGTGAAACTTCTGTATGGAAGATTCAAACACCCGAAAAAAAAAAGATTCTTACATTATCAAATTCATATTCTGCAGTTGCAACTATTTTCATAACACGTGTCTTAAAAACTATCTAAAGTTCTCTCGATTCCATACCCTGGCCCTTCGGATACTACGCCCCTGTATTGTCTTCTAAAAAAAAACCCTCAAAGATACTCAATCCTTACATTGAAAATTCATCAAGTTTAATTAATATCCCGGTGTTTATATATAGAACATTATTATCAGTCATATCGAGTAATAAAATATTTAGGTACATGTACCATCTAAAAAAATGACAAAAACATTTTTTTTTGCATCGAGCAGCCGTTTGTATTACCTAGAACAACTAATGCTAAAGAGAAATGTTTCTAATAAAACACTGATAGGGAGAGTTCTTTCATTAAACCTTTGATAGAAACTAATGATTATTCCCCTCGGACCAATAGTTCCCTGTTGCGCGATTGATAAATGAGCTATCCACCTCACATGCGTAATAATTATATATAACAAGTTAAAGGTATTTCCTGAGTATTCTGTCAATTTGCCTATTTTCATGAGGTCAATTTTTCGTGGATTGGAAAAAAAAAGTTCGAGTGAAATTTCATCTCGTGGATGAAGAATGTTGAGTTGTAAGTGACATGCATCTATTTGAAAGTTCACATTACGTAAGGAACATGAAATTCTGGGTTTCAAACCTCGAAAACAATAGTGATTATATAAACAAATAAGAGAAACTCAGGCATAAGGGGGTAGTAATTTCCAATGAAAGGACAGTTGCCCTTTTTTTTTTTGCAGAATGGTCTAACAAGTTAATTAACCCCTTCCACCACCACCAACAATTTTGTGATATTTTGTATTAATAAGAGGTCCAGGGGCCATTTCACTCACTTGAGCACTGGAAAGGGAAAAAAAACCACTTTGATCGACTAATGTGGACCCATCCTACCCCTAGGGGTCATGCTTTGAACAATCTTGAATACACACCACCTGAGGATGCTTCAATATAAAACAAGAGGCCCATGGACCACATCGTTCACCTGAGTAACTTTGGTTATGCAGTTCTGTACGAGATTTCACCTTTTGTTATAACTATTGTGGTCCCTACCCCCTTCCCCTGTCATGATTTTAATACTTTAGAATCTACACTACCCCATGATGATTCAAGATAAGTGTCAGCTTTTCTAGCCCAGTTGTTCTTGAGAAGAGGATTTTAAAAGATTTTTCTTATATATTTTTATGTAAAACTTTGATTCACTATGTAGAACTTGATTGACAATTGTGGCCCGGCCACCCTACCCCAGAGGGTAATGATTTGGAGAATTTTGAATCCCAACCACCTGAGGATGCTTTCATATAAATATGAACAATCTTGGCTTTGCTGTTCTTGAGAAGAAGACTTTTAAAGATTTTCACTATACATTCTTATGTAAAACTTTGATACTCCATTGTGGCCACACCCTACCCTGGAGGGTTGTGATTTGAACAAATTCAAGTGAATCTACACCACCTGCAGATGCTTCCATGTGAATATCACTAATAATAGCTTTTCTGCCCTTAAGAAGAAGGTTTTTGAAAATTTTCCATATACATTCCAAAACTTTTATCATCCACTGTGGCCCCACCCTATTGCTGGGGGTCATGATTTAAACAAACTTGAATATACACCACCTAAGGATACTTTCTTATAAATAAGACCAATCATGGCTTTGCTGTTATTGAGAAGACTTTTAAAAGATTTTCTTATACATTCCTATGTAAAAATTGAGACCATCCATTGTGGCCCCACCCTACCCCCGTGGGTCATGATTTGAACAAACTTGAATCTACACTACCCGAGGATGCTTCCAAATGAGTTTCATCTTTCCTGGCCCAGTAGCTTTTGAGAATATTTTTTAAAAATTCCATTAATTTCTCACAAATTCATAATTATCTCCCCTTGAAAGAGGGCATGGCCCTTCATTTGAACAAACTTGAATCCCCTTCACCCAAGACAATAAGCTGTTGATTATGGTAAAATCATGTGATTTCAAATTGTCCAAAAAAGTTCATTTGTTAAAAGTATCCACATCTAATTTATACCACTATGTATCTTTGTAAGGATTCTTATGGAGTTTCGGAATCCAATGACATATGATAGTCTAGTTAAAATATCCAAATATGAAACAGATATGTCAGACTTTGTGGCAAATTTTATGTCAAGCTCACCGGGGTATATCGTATCGACATAAGAATGGAAATAACATTGTTAATTGACAATACGTCGTCGATATAAACGTCGAGTTGAAGGCCACGTGCAGCAAGTGTTAAGATTTTGCACAAACTCTTTTTAGCTTATTATATTATTTATATGAAAATAGATCTGTTAATAACAGGGTAAAATTGGTACCCTAGAAAATTCTAATAAATTGTTGTTTATTGTGAGGAGAGGTTGTACACTAGACAAAATCGCTAACGTACCACTTGATATTCTTTTTTGTGAATTGAACTTTTGCTTTGGTTACTATGTATCTAATATTTCCAATTACAGTTGAACTGACAAATATCTTGGTACCATGACAAGACCTTTGATCGAATTACCTTCTTGCACAAAAAACATTTTCCCGACGTGCACTGCGCACCGTTTTTGTCCAGCTCCCAGTTAGAAATCAAGCAATATACAGCATGCAGTTCACTATCATATAGCCTAGTATCCATCCAGTGCCTTGGTGTCCATACCCAGTCAATGCAACTTTCGGTAGTCCCAATCTCGTCGAACAATCTAAAAAATGTCGTGTGGTGCTTACGTAACGCCATTGCTATCTATAATAAGCATTTTCAAGTTTGTTCATATTTACTAGAGGAATTAATTTTTTTAATTAGTTAATTGCGTACGCCATACTGATTGCTTTAGCACGCTCTTCATGGGTCAATAGCTGCATACAGTGGAATATGTTTTCTGAGTTTTTGATTAGATCATACACAAAGAGCACATACATAAAGAAAAATTAGAGGTACAGTGAGCAAAGAGCTCACTAAAGGACACCCCACCTCCTACATGAATAGAATTTAAGTGTCCATGTTTTTCTATGGTAAACCAAAAATATGTGTCTGATCAAAAAGTAAAATAGGTGATGCACAAAGGCAATATGTAATAAAGATTCTCTAAAAGTTTCATGAAATTTCACTCAGTGGTATGAGAGGAAGCAACTACTGATATTTTAGATGCAGGTAATGAAGGTGTATTGCTGCATATGTAAGGGAAGTTAACGAATCACGTTTATCACGAAGCTTGGTTGTTAAATAACCATTAATGTCTTTTTCAAGTAAAAAAAATTCATATATGAAACAGATGTCCCAAACCCTTAACTGTCTTTTATCTTAAGCTTACTGGGATATACATATATATTCGGGTTTTTTTTCGCGATGATCTATTTTTCGCTTTTTCCGCGATCTTTTTTATTTCGCAAAATATAAAACACGCAGAAATTATGTCAGCTTTAACGTGACATAAAGATATTCCCATTTAAGTAAAAAAATCTTCAATCGTAAAAAATAACTAATGCAAAAAATAACTGTACGAATCTACCCTTTTTCGCAAAATTTTCAACACGCGAAAAAAAACCATATACACGGTATAGTACCGAAATAAAAATGGAAATAACCTTTTTAATTGATAATTCATAATCAATACATCATTACGTAAAGGATTTTGGACAAATTCTGCTTCATATGGATATAAAGATAGGTCTGCTAACAATGGGGCGGCATTGGTACCCTTGGGAATTCCAGTAGATTGCTGGTTTGACCCCACTTTACTACTTAAATGGAAGTAAGAGACTATTGTGTACAATCAGAATGTTTTAAACAAATTAGTTTTGCAAATGACCAATGACATGTAATTAAATTTAAAAAATTTCCAAAACCAAAAATTTACACGTATGCAAGACATTGACAGTGATTTTTAACCAAATTCTAATCAAAGTACTGAAAGAACTGATGGACAGAGGTTTGAATATAACATTTTCCTTTTAAATGAGTATTCTTTGTCATTCTTTGTCATATTGTGAATATTTGAAGTTGTATAAATAAAAACGATAATATTTAACAATGGCATATATAAATGTATATTATTTTACAATTTTTATTAATTCACAAACAGGTTCTTTTTTTAGTGACCTTTCTTATGAAATTTCACAGCCTTATTGGTCCTTAGATAAAGTAAAAAAATTGTCAAAACTTCATTTCACCTCGAATTATTTGCCAAAAATGTTTAAAGAAATCTTGGAAATATAATGGAAGAATAATGCGAAATAATGTGGACATTTATAACAACTCCTCTCATACCACTGAGTGAAATTTCATGAAACTTTTAGAGAATCTTTATTACATATTGCCTTTGTGCATCACCTATTTTACTTTTTGATCAGACACATATTTTTGGTTTACCATAGAAAAACATGGACACTTAAATTCTATTCATGTAGGAGGTGGGGTGTCCTTTAGTGAGCTCTTTGCTCACTGTACCTCTAATTTTTCTTTATGTATGTGCTCTTTGTGTATGATCTAATCAAAAACTCAGAAAACATATACCTGTAGGTAGGACTGAATAACTCAAACCTTAACACCTGTAGGTAGGACTGAATTACTCTAATCTTAACACCTGTAGGTAGGACTGAATAGCAAATCTTTAATCTATTTACAATAGCAAATCTATATACAAAACTTTCTTAAACCTTAACACCTGCAGGTAGGACTGAATAACAAATTTATATTCTATGCACAATAGCAAATCTAAATACAAAAACATGTATATGTAGGTACGTGGGCCAGAAAACTATTTTACTTTTTATGTTAACAGGTTTACAGATTTACAAGCAATTTAAATTCAAAATTGATAATTTTAAGGATATTTTTGATTGCACAGTACTTGTATGTAACGGTATCCACATTGTGAAGAAACACCTTTTATACAAAAACAGATTGCATGTATACTCTTAAGTTAAAGTTCTTTTATAGATGAAAGTGCCACTACCAGAAAACTATGGGAAAATAATTGATATTGCTGCAGGTTTGAGACACACATCAGTTTTGACAGGTATGTTTACTTAACACAATTGATCATTGGTACATGTATCTTGAACATTGATGTATTAAATACCATGGAAGTCCCAACCCACTTATTCTTAGTATTTTTCCCAGAATATCTTGAACACTATGATATCTCAATGTTTTTCATCAGACCTACAAGCAGATCTTAAATCTAATTTTTCAGAGGTCTTGTTTTACCTAAAGGAATTTTTATGCTTCTGTAATAAATTCAGCAAATTTAGTTTTGAATTCTCAAACCCTATCTTGATCTATTGATTTTTTTTATCAATAAGCCCATTACATAAAACATACATGTAATGCACTTAATAACTTGGATTTCTCCAATAAGATTTTGATGACGCTACACAGTTCTAATTTAGAATGTAAAAATTCCAGCCTGGGTGTTAAATGGCTATAATGATTGTGTTTTTTGTTGTTGTCATTTTTTATTTATATAAGTATCCTTTTAAGGATGGAATCTTAACTTTTTCTTTGAAAATTTAAGATGTAACGTATTTGGAAACTTATGCTTCACCCAGCACACTGGTTAAAGAAACTATTAAAATACACTAAGATTTTGATCACATGACCTTGAAGTTTGACCTAGATTTTTAGCTCACCTGAGCCGAAGGCTCAAGTGAGCTTTTCTGATAACATTTTGTCCGGCTTCTGTCCGTCCGTCTGATTTCCTTCAATGGTGAACTTTAAAAGCTTTACTAAATAAACAATGGAATTTAAAGTTGTCTTGTGCTTAAAATAATAACTGTGAACAAAAGAGTGGAATTAACACAATAAAAGTAAAATAATCATGATTTATTAGTCACCTTCCACTGAAAACATTTCACCTTTCACTGAAAATCGCATATGAAAAGGTTGTGATTTACAAACCATTAATTCTGGTTTAGCCATATACTGTATAGGATAATACTTAATGGTCTGATATAAATGATTCATATTAGGTGTGGAAACAGTGTCCTTTTGGTATGTGCTTCCTAAAAGGTTATATATGTTTTCTAAATTGAATATATTATTTTGTTTCACTGTGTTAAATTTATTGATGTGAAACACATGCTTTGAGGTACTCTTTGGTGTTTCGCTAGATTCCACTGTAGCCTGTCCTGTACTGTCAGTTTTTACACTCAACACAACACTTTTGGGGACTTTTTCTGAATCTGTTCTTGAAGTTTGTTTTAAAGAATTTGTATTTCCTTCTACATTTGAATTCATGTCTTCACTATTAATTTGTTCACTGATGTTTACATTAATTGACTGTTCAACAGCTTTCTCATTCAAATACTCTTCTGAAGATGAAGCTGTTCTTTCATCAGGTCTCACATTTTCGTATTGTGAAGCAGCAGGTGGCACCTGTGTTTTAGTTGGAGCCACCTGTGAAATGGGAGTAGGTGGTTCTGGTTTTATATCCTTATCAGGGATATTGTCTTTTAAGGAATTTTCTTCCGTGTTTGAGACTGGTTCTAATTTCTCTTTTTTCTCATGCTCTGTTTCTGGTTTTAATATCTCTAATTTCTCCTCTATTTTAGTAGATTTCCTCAGGTCCACTATTGCGTCATCCTCACTGCTAATATCTTTTGAATCCCTCAATCCTGAATCTAGTTTTGTCATCTGGGATTTGAGTAACTCTAAACTGGCTCCCAATTTTGAAAGGCTAGAATCAACATCCGCACCTTCAGCATTCTTAAGATAACTGGTCAAAATTTCCAAAACAGAACTCTCAAACCCTCTCTCTGAAGAGGAATTTTCTAAATTCTGACCCTCTGTATGAAAAAGCTTGTCACCATGTAAATCCTGAGTAAAAGATTTCAGCTTTTTTCCTCTGAGTCTTCTATCCTCTTCTTCAATATTAAACAGAGACAGTAGATCCAGACTATCATGCATCCTCTCTAGGACGGCATCATCTTGCTTCTTCTGGCTACTGCAGCAGTACACTGAAGCTGCGTCAATAGGATGTGCTTCTGACGTAAAGAAATATCCTCCAGCGTCAACCACACATTCACCGTTTGGGTTATGTATAACCGTGCCGTGACTACCATTGTTGTGGATAAAGTTATCTGGGTCAAATAGTAAGTAAAGATACTTTGTTGTTTCTGCCAAAAAGAAGCTTTCCATTCTGTTGTCAAGTTGATGGGTGTTAACATTTTTTACCTGAAAAATAAAATCATTGTGTTTGATAAATAAAAGTAAAAGATACCAGAAAATCAATCATTGCAGTAGGCTCAGATCAATGTGTGTACGTAGAATAATATAGGACTACTGAAATTCTAGGTGTTCTTATTCTGTACTTATTTACAAAGGTATAATCTATTATGTGAGTCATGTATCTCCTGCCATGATTGTGTAGATCGAGAATCAGGACTAGATTTAATTTCATGGACTTTGTGACATGTCATAAAATACAAGCAGGGTATACTCACGGTAGCATATCCACACTTGGTTTTGGTGCTGTGCTCTATGGCCTCCAGCATGTCTACTCCTATCTCCAGTAAGAAAGGATCTCTGGTGGCCTGGTACAGATAAACAGCACTCTCTATCAGTTCTACAGAAAATAGCATTGTATCAGCTGATAGAATTCAAGGGTAATTCTTTTTCACAAAGATGAGTGATTACCTTTTTTAGGTAAAATCAATATTTTATCAAAATACATGTATATAAAAATCCTAAATCAAAGAATTTTTTTTCAAAAATTTTTCACATATTTTATAGTTGTTCAAGTCAAAATGTACATTATCTCCATAATTAGCAAACTTTCGAGTGCAACAATCGTTGTGTTTGATGTTTTATTTGGCTCCAAATACTTGGGTCAGTCTCGATAATTTTAAATGTTCTACCAGGTAATTATTATACTTAGTTCTTTCATCTAAACTCTGATATTTCTTATACCAAAAAAATCTTCTTTTTTTTAACATTATATAAACATACAATTGTTACATGCATTTCCGTACTATTGTAGAAGAAACTATTATAAATTTCAGAATTATTAAAATAAAAACTTTTTAAGCAATTATCAGTAAATATAGGAGATTACCTGGTCTAAGTGGGTAGCCCTCTCTCCCTGTGTGGGCCTCACTCTTTGGAATGTTATAGTACTCAGGCAGGAAACCAAACTGTCTCCAGACTTGGTGGAAGTTATGCATTGTTTTCATGGCACTGTCTATATCACCCAACAAGCTCTGTTAAAGGGACATAACTGTCAACTCAGCTTTATGTTTCCTAGTTTTATTTTCTCTGGATTTTGTGCAAATTAAATTATGATTATAAAACATCATAATGTTAGTACTTAAAAATCCTTTCTCTTTGTCAAACTATTTGTAAAATCAGGATTTTGTGTTTCAGTTACCTGAATTCCTGGCCAGTAGGCATCTAATGAGGTAAACATTGGAAGAGTTATCCCTCCTTTGGTCATGTGTGCCCACATATACCAGTCATCTTTTTTCACATGTTTTACAATTGCTTTCTCATAAACTGAAACAATAAAATACTTTAATCACTTACATTCCCCATTTATGCATAGTGACAATCTCCGAAGGCTTAAATATGTATTTGCCTAACACCTATGCCTTGTGTGCTCATTCATATTTAAAATAATGGAAACTGAAAGAAACCTCAAAAGTTGTCAGGCCGCCAGAAAAAACAACATTCTACATGGTAATTGACAATGTTAGTATAAATACACTTACCTCTAAAGTGTTCCAGAAATTCAGGGATATCAAACATGATGGCCCCCTTCACTAAATACTCAAAGTATGAATCAATACCCCCTCCAATACCCGAGTCAAGCGCTGTCCATTTCCCTGTGGCTACATCAATATGGTTTCCTACCTGTTACCATAACATAAATTGGTTGACACTTTTGCTAAATTACAAACTAGGTTTTGATAACTTAAATAATTTAAAGAACGACCTTCAGAACTTAATGATAAATTAATTTCTATTTCTTTGAATTTCTTCGTCCAAGTTGCTTGTATGAAAATAATCGAACATACCAAATCCAGAGCCGATTTTGAGTTCCAGAGAGCCCGCATTGCTCTCACTGCCACTTTCTCAAACACAGGGTCTCCAGTCAGCCTACTCAGTGTTCCAAACTCTATCAAGAATGTCCCAACTCCAGCAGTACAAGTCACAGTAGTCTCCCCTTTAGGCACACCATGTCTAAGGTTGACTGTTCCATACGGCATACCAGTTGGTGTGTCAAATGCTGTCGTGTAAAAGAATTTTCTTTGTAAAACAACTATTGAAACAATCATACATTCATATCACCAAAAATTATTTTGCAGGATTATAAAAAATCTTTGACAGTTGAGATTAAAAGCTCATAAGATAAACAATTGAATTTAAGCATCTCAAACACTAATATCTTCAAATATCATGAAAAAATAAAGCCTCATGCACCAAATAAAAATAAAACTATTTTATCATTTGTAACATCAGAAAAGACATTTGGATACTTTGAAATTTTGAAGGTCAATTTGCCTGTCATCACTTTACCAGGAAGAAGGCGCCTGGCCACATCTTCAGCCAACCTAAGGAGGGGTCCAGAGCAGGGCCAGCCAGGTTCCACTTCCATCCCTGCTCTCCTTGTAAACAAATGGGCAGACAATAATCCTCCCAGAACTACAAAAGTTAAAAATAAACATGCTACAAAGCTGCGGATTCCTTTTTGTGCAGAATGAAAGCTAAAAAAAAATTGGCAGGACTCATTAATGACTAGGAGAAAAGATACATTTTATTTTTGATTTCTTTAAATTTCTAAAATTCTCAGTCTTTGACAATATTTTTGAATCATGTTAAATCAAAATTCAGAAAAATTTGGAACCTTGAAGCATGATGACAAATACTGACTGAAGATAAATTGATAAATTTAATTCTAAATAAATCTTTGCAGAAGGACCTACAAGAAAACCATTCAACAAGAAAAGATAAGTTGAAGGAATCTTTTTAGGGGATTTTTTTTATTTACATGGATAAAAGTGCCAAAGTGAACTTCAATGACATTTCTTTTGACAATGTAAAAGTAAACTGCACTTACTTCTGATATTGGTTTCAAAAACTGAAGCATTTATGTCTGTATCAAAATTCATCTTGTCAATTACCAGCTCAGCCACCCTTCGAAACTCTGTGTAGTTTCCCATTATTGCTAATGTATCTAATGCATCAATCAAGGTGAGTGAATAGCTGTTTAAAAAGAAAAGTTTTAAAACATCATTCAGTTTGCATACACAGGCTACTTAGTTATATTTGGATAAATGAAATATGTATACATAATAAAATTGCATTTAAAAAAAAGTTGTAAATACCAAATAAAGAAACAAATTTGATTGTGAAAAAAACTATGCTTTATATACATGTAATACATTTGTTTCATGAAGCCCTACACTTTTTACCTTCCCCAGGTATCGTGTCCATCACAGGTCAGAGGTCTCAATTCATCATAAGGATAAGCATGTTTAATATACCCATCATAGGCATGATGAAACATCGACACAACTCTCTCTCTGCAATAGTTACAGAAAGAATATTTACAATACTGAAATAATGAAAGATTTAATAGTGATCAACATATGTATTCTTAATGTAGTCATATCAAACACTGAATCTGAATTCAAAGCTATATAACTATAGCAAGAGATTGCATCTCCTACTTGACCTGCTGATAGGCTGATCAGATAGGGACATAAATACCAGTGTTGTCACCCCAGGCAATGGGGTCTTGGTTTGTATAAACCCGTTATAAAAATGTGTTAACCTATTGATGTGAAAAAGAGACCATACTGGCGTAAGCCAAGGACTTGTATCATTTACAAGTTCTGCAGTTCTTTTTGTTTATCATATTTCGAATTTCCTCTGCACTATTGCAGATGAAGCCATATATTTACGAAATTTGAGAAAACATATTAATGTGAAGCATTACAGGTATTGCTTCATATATTACCTATATGTTTTTATGTCATCCTCTGTTATTTTCCTCTTTGAAAAGACCGTAACAGAGTTGAAATTTAAAAGAATAAATAGGCAAATGACACGTTCACTCATTATCGCCCTTTATCTACTTTTGAAGACTAATTGACGCAAGTTGTTCTAAATATAAGTATGTAATCATGATGGTATACGATTGTATAAATGTTTTATTTTCTATAAACCTATAAACATTTATTTTTAAGTAGTTTTTTTCTATAATGATTGACTTAATAATTTTGTTTATTTAATAGAGAGAAATTTCTACCGATTTCCTTCCTTGCCGGCATATAGACTGTACTTCATGTTTACTTCCTTTTCCGGTTTTAGCCATACTGAATTGGCAAGTGAGTAAATTCTGACAAACTTAATCCCACAATATCGACTTTATTTTACGATTTTATGCAGGAAAAGAATAAAAGATAGAACATTTTATTGAAGAAGAATTACCTTATATCTCAAATTACAGATTTACAATAGGTTTCTCGACATAATGAGTTTGTTTACATCCCTCCCTTCATTGTAACTCATGATATACGGTTTAACATTTAAGATTATTAGATTATAGTTGCAGTAAATATCATTTGATATAAAGCGAATGTATTTGGCTATGTAAGATTACCCTTTTATCTCTACATGTGCAAGATGTTTACCTGTGATTGACCCTAAACTGAATAGCATATCCATTAGACATGTCTAGGAAAATCACTATATGTAGCTTTATAGCTAAATCTACACATATCGCTCTATTTACCTATATAACAAAGGTTTATTTAGCTATTTCAGAGTAATTTTTTGTTTCATGAAAAGCAGACAAAAAAGCGCATAATGAGGTAGTATTAGTTTTCAACTTTGAAATGGACTGAAAACAATTCACCAAAAACCCACTTTTAAAAATGTTTCTCCTTTTGTGCAATTGCAATCAAAGATTTAAAAGTTTTGGGGCTATGTATTACAGATAATTTGTGGTTAAGCAGCTACTTTAACACAGGCCTTTCAAAATCAGCTGGTACCCAGTACTTTTACCTGGTTGGATTCATTCATGGTACTGGCCAAAATATTCAGTGGAGAAAAAAAAATCGTGTGAAAAAACGATAGGCCCTACATGTTTTACAAGAGTTGTCGTTACGAAGCTTTGTATTATTCTTAGTCTGTAATGGTATCTAATAACGTTTTTGATTGGTTAGTCAAGAAGATCATTAATGCGTTTGAATAAATGAAACAAAAGAGATTGCGTAACGCGTCTTAATACTCTTATAGATGTTGTCGAAAACGAAAGTAGATTTCGATATCAAATTCCAGCGTCACTGATTTTGACAAAAGCTAATGACTATGAATATATTTTAAATAAATACGGCCAAAAAAATAGGAATCCAGGTGTCAGAAATGAAAGTGTCAATTTAAAGCCATGGTAATGAGTTTCACAAAAGATTTTAAGATACAAGGAACTAGACCGCGGAAAGTCTTCAACACAATTGACCGATAGAGAGACCGACATGAACAGTAGATAGTTCTTTGACCACCTCTGTACATTTAAATAGCCTCAACTCTTCAAATTTAAGTGTCAAAATCCGTAGCTGACGATATGAATTAATTACAGTCTTAAATATCTGCAATTTTCTGATGAAACAAAAGGACATACAACAGAAACAATTTATTTTGCCACACATTTAATTCTTTGATTCAGCAGTTTTCTAGTGGTGAAGAGAATGACCTTGCGGAAGTTTACTTTCTTCCCAATATTGTAACCATATCCAGTAAAGTGAGGAAGTCATATCTAATTTTTTTTGTCTCCATTCTTGATGTCATCTTTGTCTAATTTACACATGTATATTATTTTATATGTACATGTACCAGTGCATGAAAAATATGCTGAATTTATTGGTACATGCTATGCATCATGTAGTGCTTCTTCTAATTTTTTTTAAAATCTGCACTTTACTGTAGAACAGAAAATGAATTTAATTTAATGCAAATACACATTCATTTCTCTTTTATTAAATTTAAATTTTGAATTTCCATTTCCTTTTGTGACTCAATAATTTTTTTATATTTAAAACATAACACTTACAACTCCAACCTTGCAAAAATTTTTTGAACAAATTTATATAAACAAATATAGCAAAGAACTTAGAAGTTTTATCTAAATCTTATTGTTATTCTGCTCAAATAACTAATTTTTCTATGTAATTCCACCCATCCAGTGCTAAACTTCACATGTAATGTGTATTGACCACAAATAAACTTTGAAACATGGCATAAAAATAACACTGATAGCAGCATACTTCTATGTGTCTATAAACCAGGAAATGCTGTCTGGTGGCTTCTAAATGTCAAAACTTTTCCGGGGGGGCCATGCCCCCGGACCCCCCTAGCAGGCTTACGCCTTCGGCGTTCGCCAGGTGGTACCTCCTATTTTTTATAAAGTACCACCTGGTTCAAATCTTTTTGAAAGCCCTGTTTAACAGGTTGGGCAGTTCCTTTTTCGGGGAAATATTACTATAAAAGGGAACTATTACTCTTTTCAGTAATAAAAACATTACTCAATTCGGGAATTTTTGTCACAGTTTCTAAATAATGCCTCTAATCCATTTATTAAATAAAAAGTGCATAAAAATTTAAAAATACGATGTGATGTGTTTAATCTTCATCAAACAACCTCACTGACCGAAAAATTTGGTCCTTCTGTGCTGCAGACAAGAGTAAGATGAGATTTAATAATTTTCCCTGTTGATAAATGGTACTAAAAGTATGGAATCTAATAAGGGCATTCATTCTAAAACTATTTTAAAAGAATTTCGTTTGAACATGTTGAAATTTAATATTTCAGTAATTATTTTCATCTGTTAAAAAAGCAATGGTTTTTAAAATTATTATTATTATAATTTCATTTAAAGAAAAAGTATCAAATTAAATTAGAACGAATAATCTCATGAACAAGTTAACAAGTGCTGAACGCATCCATTGTCACAATTTTAACATAGGTAAGCTTCCGTAAGAAATCTATATCATAGAAATAGTTCATCACTCTTTTTCAGCTTTTTGCAGCAATAAATATTGCAATTTTGAGCACACATAAACTTAATAGACAATAAATATTTAGAGGATGTGAAAATATTCTTGCACTTTATCTTTATTCAAAACAAACACAAGAATAGAGGCTAAATGTGTGAAAATTCCCGAATTGAGTAATGTTTTTATTACTGAATTGAAAAGAGTAATGGTTCCCTTTTATAGTAATACTTCCCCGAAAAAGAAACTGTGCCCAACCTGTTTAACAAAGAAAAGCAGTTTTGGTCAAAAAGATAATTTATTGATAATAATTCAGCAGAATGCAAGGCAATCACACTTAGTCATGCGTCATCGCACTTCCAGTGAGGGACTGCAGCTATCCAAACAATAGAGATGCATTTTTTTGTTAAAAAGTGTTTAAAAGAGGCAATGTGACTAGGTTGTTTTTTTTTCAAACCTTTTTAAAAAAAATATCGGCCATAATTTTCATGTGACTTTTTGTCTGCTTTTCATAAAACAGAAACTTATTCTAAGATAGATGAATAAAGCTATATAGCTAAATTAAGCTATATAGCTAAATACAATCAATGTATAGTGATTTTCCTGGACCTGTAAGACTACAATTAGGGTTAACATTAATCCTGTGTAGACATGCTGTAATATTTTCAATAGTATGTTGACACCACATACCACAATATAATATTATAATTTGTGTTGCATAATGTGTTAGATCCTATTGAATTTATATAGAAAAAGTATCAATTCATGAAGATCAACATCGTCTCGAGCCACAGTTCAGAATCGACATGTAGCTCTTTCCTACCCATGGCTGCTTGATCACACAGTGTCATTTAACGTCTCTGTTCTTTAACATCATGCTCAGCCAATGACAATATTGTTTCTAATGTAATTGAAATCAAAAAACTCCTCAGTAAACAAATGTTCCTGAACTGTGATAGAGTATTGAAAGGCCACGTACGTCAAGGTTCACTTTCAGACTATGCTTTACTCACATTGGTCAATATTTAAATGAGCTAATGCCTATGAAGTATTCTCGTCACATTCAACCACGACCAGAATGGAAGAGGATTGTAAATTTTTGCTGTGGTTTTGCCATGACCCAATTCATTATTTCAAGTTAGAAAAAACACCAGTAGGCAAAACTTGCAAAGAATCAAGAAGTCATTTTCATCTTTAAAAAAAAAAAGAAGTATTCTTTCCTGCATGACCTTTACTAAATTTTTCAGAATGTTGATGCCCAAGAAAAACCGAGTGCAGATATTTGAGTACCTGTTCAAGGAAGGAGTGTTGGTAGCCAAGAAAGATTTTTCTGCTCCAAAGCACCCCGAGATTGATGTCCCAAACCTTCATGTTATTAAGGCATTAACAGTGAGCATTTTATTTCCTGAAAACTTTTTAGTGTAATTTAAACTTTATTTACATTGTGTGGTATATAGTTCACAAACAATATTGCTCTTTTTATTGTAATTTACATGAAAAGGTAAAATTAAAGATGTCTTCTTATTTTTATTCAGAAAATTTCTATCTTTTGGTACTATTCTCCTTTGATTAGAGTACTCTAAAGAGAGAAAGAGCTTAGCTGGTTAGAAAATTAATGTAGAAAAAAGTCAATAAATTCAAATGGAATGAAAAGTGAAAATTAAATTTGGTAAAGAAAAAGGTTTAGAAAAACAACATTCACAATTTATAGAAGTAAAACATAACTGTGATTGAAGGTAATTTTGAAGTGTTCAATATCTGAGAGTGAGACAATGGTGCCTAAAGCTCCCTTAACTGTGTAATGGAAATAAAGAATATTTATTTGTAAACATTTTTGTGCTTTGACTATAATGAAAAGTGAGGGAATGAAAAGATTACGCAGTGCTTTTTGAATGGGGGATAAGTTGAATACAAGTGTTGGCTATCAGACCAAGTAAAGA
This sequence comes from Saccostrea glomerata, assembly GCA_003671525.1. Lineage (NCBI taxonomy): Eukaryota > Metazoa > Mollusca > Bivalvia > Ostreida > Ostreidae > Saccostrea > Saccostrea glomerata. Next base: position 2,321,214 of record PRKT01000029.1, read on the forward strand.
GAGCTTTTGATTTGTGATAAAAACAATTACACATGGAAAGGAACTAAACGTGTAGGTTTTATTAAATTATACTTGAATTGTTGTTAATGATTTGATGTTTAAACAATAGATTTGATGTTAATTGTGATGTTAAGTTCAGTTTAAATAATTTGTTTTATTTTGCAGTCTTTGAAATCACAAGGATATGTCAGAGAACAGTTTTCCTGGCGTCACTACTACTGGTATTTAACCAATGAAGGAATCCAGTATCTACGTGATTATCTCCACCTGCCAGCAGAAATTGTGCCAGCCACACTAAAAAGACAGACAAGACCAGAGACTGCCAGGCCCCGACCTAAAGGTAGTAGTGAATTATTGGAGGTCAATATCTTATGTATCAGCAGTAGATATAATCATTTCTAATATTTCCTAAGCTGTAGTAATACACTGAAGTTTTTGATTGACAACATTCAGTGTATCTTGTCAGTGTTACTCATTGGACCGTGGAATTTCCCTGCCTGCCTATAATGATAAAGTCTCCAGGTTATACTGACAGTCTCCTCAAATTTTTATAGGTTAGAAACCCAAGAAACCTTTTACTTTTTAAGAATGTCTTTTATTTTGATTCTTATGGACAACCCTGTATTTTGCACTTGAATCAGGTGAAGAACCTAGTCCTTGTTGAAATTGCAGATTTCCCCCTGTATCAATGGAACACACAGCTTATTTAACGTACAAGAGATTTATTCTACCTTTGATTTTTTTTAGGTCCAGAAGGAGGACCCCGAGGTGCCCCTGGGGCCCAAGACAGGGCTGAATACAGACGTACAGCTCGTAAGTACTTTGGGGTTTGTTAATATAGGGTGTACTTCTATTTATTAAACAAATTGAAAACGATGAAGCAATCACAAAAAAATTATTATTATTATTTTTATATAATGCCAATAAAATACGAAACATATGTTTGAGGAACGTGTCGTCTGACCTTAAGTTTATATGGTACTTTGGGGTTTGTTAACATAGTGTATTAAGTTTATATAGTACTTAGGGGTTGGTTAAGTTAGTGTATTTAAGTTTATATGCTGTATTTGTAATCTTGTTAACTCTCATTTGATCTTGGGACTTGATTCTCCAACAGAAACCTTCTGTGCATAACGTAAACTGAGTTATTTCCATTCATGTTTGAATTGCATAAAAAAAAAAATGAGGAATTAGAATAATCTCATAAAAGACATTGCACTCAAATTAACATTTGCCACAGTAATGAATGTTTTCATCAGAGAAGTGAATTAAATGAATAACGTATGTTTTAGGTTGCATGTCTTCTAATTTTATGAATCAATATTTAAAAAAAACAACAGATCCTTAGAATAAGTTTGCGATGTTCCTTTATGATAGAGGGGTACATTTATCTTACAGCTGGGGGAGATAAAAAAGCTGAGGTGGGACCTGGTGCAGAACCTTCCTTCCAATTCGTAAGTACCTTCTATGTACCTTCTTCTATCGAAAGATTCTGAATAAGGATAAAAAAAATCAACTTGCAGCATTAATATTTGAGCTTAAACAAAATCGGGAATTCTATAGATAGTGAATATGTGAAAAGATTATTAAATAGATTTTAAGACCTGCACCAAAATAAATGTCAGTGCCAGCAAATAGATGCCAAAGAAAGAATATGAAGCAAAATTGACATGTATGTGAATATATGTGCATATTATATTCTGAATATTTATTACAAGTACACCATGACAAGTGAATTGGTAATTTTTTTTTTATAAACCTTGAAGAATTCACTTTAACAACAAATTCATTTGAAACCTGATTTTACCCCTGAAAAATATTAATTACACCCAACTCACTGAGTTTCAAGGGTATAATGCTTTTGACCTATCAGTCAGTCAGGCAGCAAGTCCTATTCTTGACATCCCAACTCCTGTGAATTTGTTTAGGCCTTCTCCTCTAATATCGGTACTGATTGTGCTATTTAATTGTGTGTTATTTTTTCAGAGAGGAGGATTTGGACGAGGCCGGGGATCCTCAGCACCTCCACCACAGTAGGGAGTCATGTGATGTGTATATAGGGACAATAAAATCAAGAACAGTCTGGGGAATTTTGTGTTGTTTACTCTATAGAAAAGGAAAAAAGTGAAAATTTTCATGTGAGGCCATAAAAGAAATTAATTTCTTGGTTCTCAGGCCCTCCTTCATCTCTTCCAAGGGTGCCTCATTGTCCCTTTTTATTGCTAAATTAATAAGATAAAAACAAATCACCACCTCATAATTTTTTTGAGTGTCATAATGTAATGTATACAATGTAATGCCTCATCATGTTTTGGGGTCAATAAAAAAAGTTTTTTTTTAAAAATGCCTCTCTCTTGCATCACACATTTCTTGAAAAAAAGGCCTGAGAACTAAGGAATTAACTTTGCATGGCCTTATACATGTAGATACAAAACACAAACAAATTTTGAAGCATGGATTGATATATTTTGCCTGATTTTAAATAGGCACAAAATGAAATGATAAATTTCTAAAATATGAAGAGATGACAAGTTACTAAAATTACATTGATGCTAAAATATGAGACGGGTGTTTTTTTTAGTAAAATGTTATACAATTTTTGTACACAGTCAAATGTGACAAAATCTTATAAAATTTACACTTGACCTGGCAAACATTCAGGCTACCTAGTTGAATACAAATGAAAATTTTGCAGATTTTTGAAGTTTTAAATTATCCTTAAAAATTACTCTTGCATATAAGGAATTAGTTACTTATTGACTGGCTTTGTAAACTAGTTTCACAAAAGCATAGTAATTTACTGGTACCAGCTTCGCACTGCAATAGGATGGCTTCTTAAAGATACTTTAGAATCATTAATATTCTCGGGGGCAAATTTTCGTGGATCTATAAAATTTTACAGGTTTGTTGGGACTTAAAATTTTTGTGTTCTTTTATACCCACAAAAGGAAATATGACTGTAACCCTGATTTATTATTTTGTGGATGAAAGAGACCCACAAATTCCACGAAAATTTAACCATTGTGAAATCTAACTAGAGGTACTGTGAGCAATGAGCTCACTAAATGATACCCCCGCCTCCCATTTGAATATAATGGCAGTATCCATGTTTTGCTCTGGAAAATCCAAAATACGTGTCAGATCAACAAGTACAATAGGAGGTGCACAATGGCAATATGTAATAAAGATTCTGTGAAAGTTTCATTAAATTTCCTTCAATGGTGTGAGAGGAGTTGAGGATAAGAGATGGGTACCCCAAAACGTAACAGACGCACGGACGGACGGACATATCAAATGAAATTCACACTGAATTGAACATATTTTCTCTTCAATAGGTTCATCTAAGAAAGATATTTGCAAATGTAAATATTGATAAATGATCCCAGGAACTTAAAACATCAAAAACTAAAAATTAACTTACGAATTGGTATAACACGACAGAATTAAGACACGGTAATTAAAATGAAGAACTTTCCAACTGGCAAGAGGTACATGTAGACTGGTTGAAAAGATCTAGACAAATAAACAGACCCAGAAATTAATATACCCTCGTCTCCCCTCATAAATCGATAGGATCGACGTGGACACGACGGATGGACGTTAAGGATGTCAATGAATTGCGAAGTTAGGTGTCCCTATCCGTTTGTCTGTTCCTTTGTTACGTTGGATGAGCGACAGTAAAGCTTAATCTGAGCATACGTTTGTACCCATGTAAAATTTCATAGTTATACAACTCATTTGTGCTCATAGGGATTATTTGATATTCCTTTCTTCTACAACCCAGCCAATAAGAGCGTCTTTATATTCTATATTAACTACGTACTTAAGAAATTATATTAGCAGCTTTTATTTACGACACTAGTAAGTACATATACATGAGTAATCAACATGTGGCAATTAATTTGATGAGTTTTATTACATGTTTTTCCCGCTTCACGTGATCGGTTTTAAAAAAAAATATTTTGCTAATATTGGACTCCTTATATAGACCTGGCCATGAACCTACATGATCAGCAATTTGTAACAAGCTCTGACTTGTGAATTAATACTTCAACTAGAAACAAACAACCCAACCATGTGATACAAACCAAGCAAGTGAAATTTAATTAAAATATATTTCAAAGCTCCTATGGTCTTTACTTTTTACTGATCACTAAACAAACAAAGTTTTCACAAGTTTATACTTAGAACATCGTTTGCTCAGTTACACGAAGTAAATACACTAGCTTAGCTTAAGAAATATAAAATACTGTTATCGTATACATAGGATTTGATTTCTGTGGTATGTGCATTATTTATTGTAAGGAAGAGATTGCTGTATGAATGAAAAAAGTAAAGATATCGAATGCAAATCTATATTCAGGGAAAAAAAATTTGAGCTCTGGACACTTCAGTCAGACGTGATTTCATGTGCTTGAATGAGTAAGCATGCCCTGTTGATCAATCACATCCGCCGCTACTAAGGTCATTTTAACAAGTAACGACCATATTTTGTATTTGCTGACAAAGTCATTGTTTCGACCATAGAACAAGCGAAATAATTACTTTAATTTTCTTGTTTCATCATCTTGTTTGTCAATAATTTACCTATAATCGTTCGTAAGTAGAGTATGCTCCAGTGGACCAAGAATTAATAAGAAAAACGTCAGTCAGCATTTGACTCAATGATTAATTGTATTTGCTGACAAGGTCATTGTATCGACCATAGAACTTTTTAAACGAGACTGCTAATATTCTTGTCTCATCAACTTGTTTGTCTATAACTTACCTCGCTTTAGAAATTGTTCATACGTAGAGCATGTTCTTGCGTATCCAATCAACTCAGATATATAAACTTCTTATGCAGCCAGGTGATGAAGGTATATTGCTGCATTAGTAAGGAAAGTTGATGATAGAAAAGTGAAAGTCATCACGTTTATAATATAGCTTGGTTGTTGGATTACCATTAATGTCTTTTTCTAGTAAAATATCCAAATATGAAACAGATATGTCAGACTCTATGGTATCTTTTATCTCAAGCTCATCAGGATATCGTATCGACATAAGAACGGAAATAACTATTTTTAATTGACAATACGTTGTTGATATATCTTAACGTCGAGTTGAATGCCACAGCGGGTGTTTTCTTCTTTCACGAAAAAGAGTATGCACAAATTTTGCTTCACATAAATACAAAAATAGGTCTGCTAATAACGGGGCGCAATTGGTACCCATGGGAATTCCAATAGATTGTTGGAAGACCTGGTCTCCAAAACAACATAGATTTTGTCAATCAGAAACTCAGGCATCTTTTTGATATCAACTTTAGAGTCATTGTGTGTACAATCAGAAAGTTTTTTAACAAAATAAATTTGCAAATGACCAATGACAAGGTAAGTAAATTTACGAATTCCATTTTTATTGAAAAAGCCTTGACTTTAATTTTTCGTGGGAAATGGTTGTGAATAAAGTTGAAAAATCGTTCAATAAGCTGTTGATTATGGTAAAATCATGTGATTTCAAATTGTCCAAAAAAGTTCATTTGTTAAAAGTATCCACATCTAATTTATACCACTATGTATCTTTGTAAGGATTCTTATGGAGTTTCGGAATCCAATGACATATGATAGTCTAGTTAAAAATCCAAATATGAAACAGATATGTCAGACTTTGTGGCAAATTTTATGTCAAGCTCACCGGGGTATATCGTATCGACATAAGAATGGAAATAACATTGTAATTGACAATACGTCGTCGATATAAACGTCGAGTTGAAGGCCACGTGCAGCAAGTGTTAAGATTTTGCACAAACTCTTTTTAGCTTCATATGAATATGAAAATAGATCTGTTAATAACAGGGTGCAATTGGTACCCAAGAAAATTCTAATAAATTGTTGTTTATTGTGAGGAGAGGTTGTACACTAGACAAAATCGCTAACGTACCACTTGATATTCTTTTTTGTGAATTGAACTTTTGCTTTGGTTACTATGTATCTAATATTTCCAATTACAGTTGAACTGACAAATATCTTGGTACCATGACAAGACCTTTGATCGAATTACCTTCTTGCACAAAAAACATTTTCCCGACGTGCACTGCGCACCGTTTTTGTCCAGCTCCCAGTTAGAAATCAAGCAATATACAGCATGCAGTTCACTATCATATAGCCTAGTATCCATCCAGTGCCTTGGTGTCCATACCCAGTCAATGCAACTTTCGGTAGTCCCAATCTCGTCGAACAATCTAAAAAATGTCGTGTGGTGCTTACGTAACGCCATTGCTATCTATAATAAACAATAAACATTTTCAAGTTTGTTCATATTTACTAGAGGAATTAATTTTTTTAATTAGTTAATTGCGTACGCCATACTGATTGCTTTAGCACGCTCTTCATGGGTCAATAGCTGCATACAGTGGAATATGTGTTCTGAGTTTTTGATTAGATCATACACAAAGAGCACATACATAAAGAAAAATTAGAGGTACAGTGAGCAAAGAGCTCACTAAAGGACACCCCACCTCCTACATGAATAGAATTTAAGTGTCCATGTTTTTCTATGGTAAACCAAAAATATGTGTCTGATCAAAAAGTAAAATAGGTGATGCACAAAGGCAATATGTAATAAAGATTCTCTAAAAGTTTCATGAAATTTCACTCAGTGGTATGAGAGGAGTTGTTATAAATGTCCACATTATTTCGCATTATTCTTCCATTATATTTCCAAGATTTCTTTAAACATTTTTGGCAAATAATTCGAGGTGAAATGAAGTTTTGACAATTTTTTTACTTTATCTAAGGACCAATAAGGCTGTGAAATTTCATAAGAAAGGTCACTAAAAAAAGAACCTGTTTGTGAATTAATAAAAATTGTAAAATAATATACATTTATATATGCCATTGTTAAATATTATCGTTTTTATTTATACAACTTCAAATATTCACAATATGACAAAGAATGACAAAGAATACTCATTTAAAAGGAAAATGTTATATTCAAACCTCTGTCCATCAGTTCTTTCAGTACTTTGATTAGAATTTGGTTAAAAATCACTGTCAATGTCTTGCATACGTGTAAAGTTTTGGTTTTGGAAATTTTTTAAATTTAATTACATGTCATTGGTCATTTGCAAAACTAATTTGTTTAAAACATTCTGATTGTACACAATAGTCTCTTACTTCCATTTAAGTAGTAAAGTGGGGTCAAACCAGCAATCTACTGGAATTCCCAAGGGTACCAATGCCGCCCCATTGTTAGCAGACCTATCTTTATATCCATATGAAGCAGAATTTGTCCAAAATCCTTTACGTAATGATGTATTGATTATGAATTATCAATTAAAAAGGTTATTTCCATTTTTATTTCGGTACTATACCGTGTATATGGTTTTTTTTCGCGTGTTGAAAATTTTGCGAAAAAGGGTAGATTCGTACAGTTATTTTTTGCATTAGTTATTTTTTACGATTGAAGATTTTTTTACTTAAATGGGAATATCTTTATGTCACGTTAAAGCTGACATAATTTCTGCGTGTTTTATATTTTGCGAAATAAAAAAGATCGCGGAAAAAGCGAAAAATAGATCATCGCGAAAAAAAACCCGAATATATATGTATATCCCAGTAAGCTTAAGATAAAAGACAGTAAAGGGTTTGCGACATCTGTTTCATATATGAATTTTTTTTACTTGAAAAAGACATTAATGGTTATTTAACAACCAAGCTTCGTGATAAACGTGATTCGTTAACTTCCCTTACATATGCAGCAATACACCTTCATTACCTGCATCTAAAATATCAGTAGTTGCAATTTAAGTCATCATTTCGTAAGTTCTAAGGTCGATACAATAACATTGTCAGAAAATACAATTTATCATTGAGTCAAATGCTGACTGACATTTTTCATACTAATTGTTAGGCAATTATTTATACACTGAATTGTCGACAAATTTTTTCATGACGAGCACATACCGGGTGTGACCGGTCGGCAGAGGATGATCACTCCTCCATGGCACCTGGTCCCACCTCTGATGTTTTGGAGGTCTGTATATCTGATCTGCTCCTATTTTGTATTTTTAATGGATTTTTGAGCTTGAATTCTAATTGTTTTCTCCATATACCCGGTATTTCTTTTTAAACATTTTTATGCAACACAAGAATCCTATATATGGTAGAAAAATCAAAGTTCGAAATATTATTAGAGGTGACAGATGTGCAATAAGTTTTTCAATTTTTCATTTTCCTCTAGATGGAAATTAATGTCTTACATAAAATTATTTTTTGAATATACCCACAATAGAACGGTATGTTTTCCTTAGCATTTTATGATTATTTTCATGCATTTATCATGCACTTATTTAGATGTAAATAATAGAATAATTAAAAATATGGTTCCTTAACTAGTAACCAAGGTACAAACGAAAATACATATACGAGACAAATTAAACCCATATGGATGGTTATAATTTACCAAAAAGTGTATGAAGGCTTCCCCTACAAACGCATTTATTCAATAAAACAAACGGGATCATAACTAAGGATTGTAAGGACTTTTCCATTTTGTTTCAAAAACAATACTATACATGTATGATTATTATATTTTCCCGTAACTTTTTCCCTGTAACGAGTATGAGAGACCAATATCTATGTACCCTTTATATGATTGTGATAAATATATAGTTTCATTTGTTAATGTTTGACGCTATATAAGACAATTACAATTTGTTTAATCATTATGGCATCGATGTACTGTTTTAAAAATTGTTCAATAAGTCTTTAAACCCGTTTACTTTTTTCTGTTAATATTCATCAGATTTGGGGTGGGGGTGAAAATTGAAGTTGTAAATTTGCGAATGTTGAGATTCTTCTAAATGTGGAAACACAAAAAATGCAAATCCTTTTAGAACAAAAATCTCACTGCCTTATTTGTTCAAGGCAGTTTCCTCATTTAAACATTTAAATTAAAGACAGTATCTTCTTAGCTAAGATAAAAAGTACGTGTCATAATAATTTACTGATTATACTAGAGCTTTGATACCCTCAAATTCAAAGTATCAAATCAACAAAAATAAGGTTTAAGTACCTTGTTAAAAAGTGTAATATTTGGATATATAAATATATTATAATATTAACTTAAGAAACAGAAATATCCCCTCAAATAGAAACTGAAATACTTAATCACGGAAGTCTCTTGAATGGTGCTACTAATATGAAGACTTTGGGGTTGTAGAAGGAGGAAGATAATACGATGACCCTTATATCTATCACTTGTACATCCTCTGATTACTACCAATCTGGAATTGACACACTTAGAAAATACAAAATTCATTTTCCAAATCTTTTAAACTTTTTAGTTCTTTTCTTAAGTACGAGCCGTTGAAGGATGCTAAACATATATCAGGAAACAAAATTATTAACAACAAAGAGTTTAGTTATTTAAAAAATAAATTGAGGTTTTTAGAATTCATGAAGATATGAAATACAACGCTTCAAGCTGGCATAGATGAGTAATATGCAGGCACGATGCACACGTATATACAAGAAGACTCTTTAAAAATTATTTATATATACGGTTGTATATTGATCTATTTAAAATGTAATTAACGTGTATTAAAATCAACGAATACTTTCGTTTTCTTTTCTTTTTTTTAATCTTAGAACAAACTTCAGACATGATGAGTAATAAAAATATCTAACGAAGGTCTCACAAACAGCCCTGAACAAAGGATTTTCGCCGATACCAAATAACTTGGTGAGTCCAGGATTCACGGTTGGATGACTATGCCATTGTGTGTAAAATAAGCAAGCTATCGTTGATTGATTAAAGTTGTTTTACATCCCGCTCGCGAGTTTTTCACTCAAATAGAGACGTCATCGTCTACAGGTAGAAAGTTCCAAAATCAGTCTTTTACTGGGCACCCAGGGTCATTTAGCACTTTGGGTTCTTTATTGTGCCAACGTTTACCGTGGTCGGTATTTTTAGGTTAAATTGAAAAATTGTTTGTATTTACGACCTATTCCTGATATTATTACTGATAAAGACATGTTAACATATAACTGTAAAGGATCCTAAGCCTAGGCCTCTAATGGACACCCAGACTCTCAGACCAGTGAGTAATCTTTATCGTGCCATCGTCTGCCGTGAAACGGGGCCTCGGTTTTTCAGATGTCATCCGAAGGACCTGCAACTTTCACGTCAAAGTACAGCGCGCTTAACAAAGGAACATTCACTACCTACATGTACATTCATCATTTGCAGTGGAGGTTCTAGCCAACGACCTTGTGATCACGGATCGAGCGCTATATCAAGCTACCGTGACAGTTCTATCATTGTCAATGCACAAGGTAAATGTTTTTGATTTGAACATATCTTATTGTTTAGATCTTACAGCAAATGGATTGGACACAAGTTCTTAAAACTTAGAACATAGAAGGTAAATGTTCTATAATTGGATGTTGATCCTGGGGTGCTTAACTGTCACTAAAATCTACACAACTAGTAACAAAATAAGGAAACACACAAAGGTTATGATAAAATTTAATAGACTGAAACCTAAAGTGTTTAATTTCTAAAGTTATCAAACGTTCCCCTCGCTCGCCATTGAATTCGGTCCATCGTTTTGCTCGACACCAAATCTCATGGTACTCGGGAAAAGTTCACCAACCTATACTCGTTATATATAAAATTTCACTGTGTCTAAGAATAAATATCAAGTGACGATTCAATTAGAAACCGAAACACTTGATCGCGGAAGAACCGTGCTTCTAATATCAGCCTTAAGAGGAGGTGCTCTTAGAATTATCTTCAGTCGTCATTTTTATTATACCCATACTTCATTCCAGTCCTGTACCAAAACCTCATGTCTTTTCAGGTTATTAAATGTTTTGCCTCCTTTGAATGTGTAGAATGTATATTTTTGACAATTCCTTGATCGATCTCTCTCCCTCTCTATTGCGTGTTAAGTTCAATTGTCTAATATTACTTGTTTCTTAAAATACTTAATTATGACACAACCTCTGGTGAGATTTAAAATTCATTCTGATAGACTCGCATCTATCACAAAGCAATAATAGAAAGGTACCCTAACCAAGCAACTGTGGTAGACTCATATTTCTTTTAAAAAAGACTCAAGGATATTCTTGTATTGTTCATAGATTTAAAAATTGTCTGTTATCTTAAAACCTTTTATAATATTTTTATTTGAATTAATCTTACTTCTTTACGTGAGTCTTCGATATAAAACAACAATTGATGTTTGATTAAATATCCCGTAATAAATTCCTTAAATGCTTTGATGTAGCATTGACTAATTTGACCCTGACCAACACATTTGTGTCTGTTGATGTGTGGAAGGAAAAAGAGAAGATAACAAAAGTTTTTGTGACATTGTTTTCAATCCTTAATATGGTTAAGATGTATCTAAAGAAACAAAATAAATCAAAACAAAATTTTGATAAGGGGAAAAGCATTCACAAAGGTTATTGTTCAAAGGAGATGGGTGAACAAAGAGTGCAGAGTACCTATAGCTTCAGATATATAAAATAAAATTGAATTTGTAAATTAAATATGCATTTAGAATAATGTCCTCTTTATTTAAATTTTTAAATTATGAAAATCAAAACTTTTCTGAGGAATATTTTTTCGGGAAAATTGATCAAAGTGGTATTCATGGGGATCGAACCCTCGCAATCAAGTTCCTATAAAAATTTTCCTTTGAGATTAACACGCGAACCACTACACAAGTCATGATACATAGAGGCAATTAAATCGTGTCTTTGGTATGACCCTTCACTCTATGGACTTCAAGTAATTTGTTGTGTATAATTTTAAAAAGATTTTTCTGTCTGTAAAAATTGTATTAATTTTATTATTAATAAAAAAAAAACAAACTTCTATTAAGATCCATATTGTAGGCATTTTGTTCTATATGATTATAGAAAGCTTTAAGAATACGAACTCTAATTGTTCATTGAAAGTCCAAAGTGAATTACATGCATATTGTACCAATTATCCACCATATGCAATATGCAATATTTAGATTGGCACTAAATGATTTCTTTTATTGGTAAATGTTTATCTAATAATATTTTGACAGTTTATCGGGTCATAATTTTGCACTAGTATAACAGCATCGTGTGACAATATTTTCCAATTTGTATATTCTACCATAAATGTACGATCAACGCTCTACGAAAAAGAGCTGAGGAATTTTCCTCTTTTACAAGATGGACGACTGGGATGGGTTAAGACCCAGAACAGTGTTTTTTAAACCGGAGAAAGTATAGTGTCAATGTACACTGTTAATTGTAATAAGAATCAATCATTGGTAATATCCTCTTAAGGTGGTATACACAAAGTAAATTAGGGACATTGGACTTGATATCGTGTACTCTATTTTTTACTTTTTGTTTGGAAGAAAAGTGTTGTTAATATAAACTTAAAGTGCAGTGTGTGTTGGCCTATATAAGTTCTGCTTCAAAATAAACAGATACTAGTATACCACACCTCATTGGCCTCTTTTTCACGTTGTAAGTTTTAATATCCCGTATACAAGACTAAGTTTATGAGAAAACATTTTTCAAACACTTTTGACTAGCTCATCTGCTCTTTAATTGTGCTTGAATATTACAATATTGCGAACTCTTTCTATAATTCCAAATCAGATTTATTCTTCTTCTTTTTTATCAATATGTGTTATTTTTTATCAGATTATTTATTGTACTTTTTTTCTTTATCACTGATTGTAGTAGAATAAGAGGTAAATGTCCCTTAAGGAATGTGTTTGTAAGAAAATCTACGTAATGATCTGGTGTAAATTATAATTATCGATGTACTTTAACATTAGTCGTGACTTTTTGTTTAATTGGAATTTAAATATTTTTCTTGCTTATGACGTCACACAAAAGGATTCCCAGGTTCGCAAAAGGGTGTGTTAAACAAGTATTGCCAGTTTCCTTGAATAACATGCCTTGCATATATAATTAAAGTATTTTTTACAGACGAAGTTTTTACAAAATCAAAATTGAATATGTTAACAAAATTTGATGATTGTTTAGAATTTCCTGAGCAACTATACACAGAACTATGCACAGAAAAAAAAAGAATCAGGCATTATAAGAAAACAAGCTTATTCACTTGACGCGACAAAAATCGACCAGCCTTCAACAGTGGTGAAAAATAAAAAGAGAGAAACATATCAATGAATTATAATTACAAAGGTAATAATGTTTCCCTTTTTGAAAAAAACGAAAATAGACACAATAGATCTGAATAAAACATCTGTTAAAAAAAAAATAGACTACCTTGTCACTGGTCACTTGGAAAACTAAAAACTTGTTAAAAACATTCTGTTTGTGCACACATGTACTCTGAAGTTGATGAAGTTTATAATAAACGCGAACATTGCATCTTTTCATTGTCAACTTCCCCTACTTATTTAGCAATACACCCTAATCACCTACATGATATATGTGGTTTATGTGCCTGCATGAGCAGTTGATTCGATACGCAATTATAGCATGCTATACGTATGTTGTGAGGTGTGTTATATTTGTATTGTTTCATCATGTCTATTATTAGTAACATTAAGTTTCTTGAACATTCCAGAGTGGTCAATATGTTTGGTCATTTTATCTAGAACATTCTTGAACTTTGTTTATGTCTAGAACTTTCCAGGAATATCATGTATTTACAATTTCTAGAATATTCTAGATTTATATTACTGTATAAATACCCTGTCAATTCGATGCATAGAGACTTTTGTCGTATGAGCACCATTGAGTTACAACTGGGACATATTTTCACTGGGACATTGTGTGCAGCAACGGACACTCTGATGTATGTATTTTTAGATTCTTGCTAAGTTTGTACTTTATGTTTCATATACTTATTATATATTACTGTAAATAAATTATTGTTAAGTTTAAATTGTGTTATTGATCTTTGCTGGCATTTAGGGTTATTCTGACCCATAACAGAATTGGGGGCTCGTCCGGGATAAAGAATTTCTTGCACTTTTGCAGTTTATTGTCAAAATTTTGTTTATTGAACCGTTAAATTTGACTATAAGCCAGCAAAAATCAACATGGTATTTTCGGTCACAGACTTTCTTAGTTCACCAAGTGTACAGGTTTTTGATACGTTAAAAAAGGATGACTTGATCGCGTTAGGTTTGCATCTTGGGTTAGAGGTTAAATCTTCACAGAGAAAGCAAGACATTAGAATAAAGGTTGCAAACAAACTAGTTGAAGAAAACATCTTTGGAAAATATGATCTTCCAGATTATACACTTAAATCAGAATCTTATAATATGTCAGAATTTCAGTATCAAGTAGAGTTGGAAAAAATGAGATTTGAAGAACGAGAGCGTGAACGGAAATTTGAATTAGACAAATTAGATAGAGAAAGAGAAGAGCGAGAAAGAGAGCGTGAAATGAACTTTGAATTAGAGAAATTAAGATTACAGCAGAAACCAGAACCCTCATTAGTCAAGAATGAATTTGATGCAGCAAAAAATATTAGGTTAGTTCCGAAATTTCAAGAAAAATCTGTAGACAAGTATTTTCCCCAATTCGAGAAAGTCGCAGAAAATCTTAAATGGCCACAACACGTTTGGTCAACAATGTTACAAAGTGTACTGGTTGGCAAAGCAGCTGAGGTATACTCTGCACTAGGGGTAGCTGAAAGTTCAGACTATGAGAAGGTCAAAGCAGCAATATTAAAAGCATATGAATTAGTACCTGAAGCATATAGACAAAAGTTCAGAAAGTATAGAAAGTTTGATAATCAAACATTTGTTGAATTTTCACGAGAGAAAGAAGATTTATTTGATCACTGGTTTAGATCTAAGAAACTTGATAAAACTTTTGCTAATTTGCGCCAAGTCATCCTGGTAGAAGAGTTTAAGGAATGTGTTACTCAAGATTTGAAAACACATCTAGAAGATAAGAATGTGAAAACTCTTGAAGAGGCAGCAGTCATATCTGATACTTATGCTCTGTCTCATAAAAAGAATTTTGTATCAAGATCTCAGACTAGCAGTAATTCTACAAATTCAGACACATATAAAAAGAGTGGTTCAGGGTCTCAGTCTTTCACAAGTTCCCAGTCTCCATCCCAAGGTGGTTCTAAGTCCGGTCCAGGACGTTTTGAAGGATCATCTGGAATAGGGTCGCTTCCTACTTGTAGTTATTGTAAGAAAAAGGGTCATCTGATCAGTGAATGCTTTAAACTTAAGAGAAAAAATGATTTTGATAAAACTCAACCACATGCTTGTGCGGCAGTTAGAGGTGATAGAGAAGCCTTAGTTTCGATTTGTTCTGACACTCCTGATGTCCAGGGTTCACAGTCCAGTTCTATTGATTCTATGGAGGATTATAAGCCCTTTATGTCTCAGGGATTTGTTTCACTCGGTGACTCTAGCGAAATAAAACCTGTCCAGATTTTGAGAGATACTGGTGCTGCACAGACGTTATTGTTAGAGGGCGTGCTTCCTTTGTCTGAGCAGACTTCTACTGGTGGGTCAGTTTTATTACAGGGTGTGGAGCTAGGCGTCATTGATGTTCCCCTGCATAGAATTAGTTTGAAGTCAGATTTAGTTACTGGACCTGTTATCGTAGGTGTTCGACCTACTCTTCCCGTTCCAGGCATTTCTTTGTTGCTAGGCAACGATTTAGCTGGTGGAAAAGTTGTACCAGATCCTATAGTTTGTGAGAAAATCACTCCAGATGTCATGTGCGATGATGAAGATGATGACATTTATCCAGCCTGTGCTGTTACTAGAGCGATGGCCAGAAGACGAGAAATGGAGGCAGACCATACTCAAGCCTTTGACGAGACGAATTCCTCTGTTGATATTGATTTGAATGACACTTTCTTATCTGACCTTGATGGCACTCAAACAAGCATGGAACCACACAATATCAAGAAGCAAGAGAAGAAAGAACTTTTACCAAAATTTGGTGGTGAGGATGATGAGTTGCATCCACTAGTTAGCCAAGGCAAGGACATCCTCAGCCGAGAACGTTTACTCTCTGAACAACATAAAGACCCAGATATCATTCAACTTAGTAAGAGGGCACTTCCACCAGAAGAGGCTACTAAAGTTGGAGAATGCTTCTATATGAAAGATGGCATCCTTATGCGAAAATGGCGACCACCTGACGCTTCCCCAGATGAAGTGTGGCGTGTTGTTCACCAGATAGTGGTCCCAGCTGCTTATCGTCGAGATGTCATGAGTTTAGCTCACGATACACCTATGGCTGGTCATTTAGGTATCAATAAGACTTATAATAGGATTTTGAGTCATTTTTATTGGCCTAAGCTAAGGAAGGATGTTTCTGAGTTTTGTAAGTCGTGTCATGTCTGTCAGATGGTAGGTAAACCGAACCAGAAGATACCATCCGCCCCTCTCCAACCAATTCCAGCTTTTGAAGAACCGTTTAGTCGAGTGTTGGTGGATTGTGTAGGACCTTTGCCTAGGACCAGATCTGGGAACCAGTATTTACTTACCATTATGTGTACATCCACTCGATTCCCTGAAGCCATACCTCTTAGGAATATAAAGGCAAAGAGCATAGTTAAGGCCCTAACCAAGTTTTTCAGTTTTGTAGGAGCACCCAAGGCAATTCAGTCGGATCAAGGCTCAAATTTTATGTCGGGGTTGTTCCAGCAAGTCATGCATGAGTTGGGTATAAGGCAATATAGATCAACTGCTTATCATCCTGAGTCCCAGGGAGCGCTAGAACGTTTTCATCAAACCCTAAAAACAATGCTGAAGACCTATTGTTACCAGTATGAAAAAGACTGGGATGAAGGGGTTCATCTTGTACTATTTGCTGCACGAGAAGCAGTCCAGGAGTCTCTTGGGTTCAGTCCTTTTGAATTGGTGTTCGGTCATACAGTTAGAGGTCCTTTGAAATTGTTGAAGGAAAAGTGGCTGACTGAGACTACTGATCTTAATCTTTTAGATTATGTGTCTGATTTCAAAGAAAAACTTTACAATGCTTGTAAATTAGCACAAGACAATTTGAAGAATTCTCAGATGAAAATGAAAATGTGGTATGACAAAGATGCCAGAAATAGGGTGTTTAAGCCAGGTGATAAGGTTCTTGTATTTTTACCTATTCCTGGTCATCCTTTACAGGCCAGATTTTATGGCCCTTATGAAATTGAAAGCAAGATCAGTGATGTAAACTATGTAGTTAAGACACCAGGTCGACGTAAAGAGAAACGGGTTTGTCACATTAACATGTTAAAAGAGTATTTTGAAAGGTGTGACCGAAATTCTGTAAAACCAGTTTCCACTTTAGCCAATGCTAAGACTGTTCAAAATTGTATTGAAAGTGATACGAGTGTAGAGATGAATGAGAAAGATTGTAATCAGAGTGTTCGTTTGAAAAACTCAGAAGTTTTGGCTAATTTGGATGCCAAACTTGGACATTTGAACATTCACCAAAAAGAACAAGTTAAAAACTTGATGAATGAGTATCATCAAATCTTTTCGGATGTTCCAAAGAAAACTAATGCAGCTTGTCATGATGTCATAGTGAGTGACGTTCTGCCTATCAAACAACATCCGTACCGTCTGAATCCAATAAAATTGCAGTACCTAAGAAGGGAAGTGCAGTACATGTTGGACAATGACATTGTTGAACCTAGTAAAAGTGATTGGAGCTCACCATGTATTCTTGTACCAAAACAGGACGGTTCGTACCGATTATGTACAGACTATAGAAAGGTGAATTCTGTTACCAAAACTGATTCATTTCCAATACCTAGAATCGATGACTGTATTGACCGCATTGGAAACGCCAAATTTGTCAGTAAATTTGACCTGTTGAAAGGCTACTGGCAAGTACCGTTAACAGAAAGAGCAAAAGAAATATCTGCTTTTGCTACACCAGATGGACTTTACCAGTATAAAGTAATGCCTTTTGGCATGAAAAACGCACCGGCTACATTCCAAAGGATGATTCACTCCCTCCTTCAAGACCTCGAGGGATGCGAGGCCTACATTGATGATGTCGTCATATACAGCGACACATGGGACGAACATCTCCGAATCATGCGTGCTTTATTTGACATTTTAGCTAAAGCAAACTTAACTGTGAACCTTGAGAAGAGCGAATTTTGTCATGCTTATGTAGAGTATTTAGGTCATAGAGTAGGTCAAGGTTATGTTACACCCATTATGGCTAAAGTGGAAGCTATTGCAAAGTTCCCGATTCCTACAAACAAGAAAGAGTTAATGAGGTTTTTGGGCATGGCTGGGTTTTACAGAAAATTTTGTCCAAATTTTTCCTCAGTAGTTAGTCCACTTACAAATCTTTTACAAAAGAGGGTTAACTTTGAATGGACAAAGGACTGTGAAAAATCGTTTCATAAAATCAAATCTGTCCTTATGAGCAATCCCGTTCTGTCAACTCCAGATTTTTCTAAGCAATTTAAGCTTACTGTTGATGCTAGTGATGTTGGAATCGGGGCAGCTTTGTTTCAAGAACATAGTGATAATGTAGATAGAGTTGTTTCTTATTTTTCAAAGAAACTTACAAAATGTCAGCAAAACTATTCCACCATTGAAAAGGAATGCCTTGCTTTGTTGTTAGCCTTACAGCATTTTGATGTTTATTTGAATGTTACTTTGCATCCAATTCTTGTATATACGGATCACAACCCCCTGACATTTTTGCATAAATTGTCAAACAAGAATCAAAGACTGACTAGATGGAGTTTGTTGTTACAAGAATACAACATAACAATTAAGCATATCAAAGGCAAAGACAATGTTATTGCAGATGCCTTGTCCAGAGTATCATGAACAAATTAGATTTTTGTATTAATGTACATATGTTTTTCATTGACATTCAAACTTTTTAAGGGGGGAGGTGTTGTGAGGTGTGTTATATTTGTATTGTTTCATCATGTCTATTATTAGTAACATTAAGTTTCTTGAACATTCCAGAGTGGTCAATATGTTCGGTCATTGTTTCTAGAACATTCCTGAACTTTGTGTATGTCCAGAACTTTCCAGTAATATCATGTACTTACAACTTCTAGAATATTCTAGATTTATAATACTGTATAAATACCCTGTCAATTCGATGCATAGAGACTTTTGTCGTATGAGCACCATTGAGTTACAACTGGGACATATTTTCACTGGGACATTGTGTGCAGCAACGGACACTCTGATGTATGTATTTTTAGATTCTTGCTAAGTTTGTACTTTATGTTTCATATACTTATTATATATTACTGTAAATAAATTATTGTTAAGTTTAAATTGTGTTATTGATCTTTGCTGGCATTTAGGGTTATTCTGACCCATAACACGTAATATCTACATTTTCTGCATTTTTCTACTAAGCTAACTTACCTTGTTTTAGAAAATGTTCGTATGTAGAACATGCTCTGCAGTACCGAATCAACTCCGCATGCAGGTGACACAGGTATATTAGAGCATAAGTAAAGGAATAGGTATCAACATAAATATTGCAAAAACAGAGATCCAAAGAGCAAACACACCATCACAAACTTTTATGGTTATAGAAGAAAAGGAATTAGAGGAAGTAGAACATTTCACCTACATTGGTACTATAGTTGACCAACAAGGAGGAACGGAAGCGAACATAAAAAGCAAGAATGGGAAAAGCCAGAGTAACATTCTTGCAACTTGGAAACATCTGGAAGACCAAGGGAATTACCCCACGTACCAAAATTAGGCTTTTAAACAGCAACATTAAGACTGTACTCTGTTTTGGTTCTGAGACAATCACATGAAGGATGACTGTCACCAGGATCCAGACATTTATCAACCTTGCCTTGAGACGCATCTTCCAGATAAGATAGCCCGACAAAATCAGCAACATCAATTTGTGGCAAGGAACAAACCAAGCCTCTATAGAAGAAATAATGCAGAGAAGGTGGGGTGGATAGGGCATACTCTACGCAAGGCCCACAATAACATCACAAGGCAAGCCATATCCTGGAACCCTCAAGGAAAACGGAAGAGATTGATTGTATGTTGTTTTACGTGCAATTCGAGAATTTTACACGCATATAGAGACGTCACCGATACTGATGAAGGACTTCAAATATTGACATTTACTCGGCACTCAGTGCCATTGAGCAGTGAGGGATCTCGGTGACTTCGGTTTTTAAGGTCTCATCCGAAGGACCCGCAACTTTCATTTCAAAGTGCCAAACACATGGCGAAGGAACAGTTGCTACTTATTTTTATCGACTTAGGTCAGTCGCGGCCGAGATTCGAACCCACGGAGCGTGCGCTCTACCGACTGAGCTACCGTGAACGGTGCAAACGTATGAGAATGCAAGCATCAAAAAACCGGGGAAGAACTGGAAAGAAATAGAAAGCAATGCATAAGATAGAGGGGCCTGGAGGTATCAAGTCAGCGGTCTATGCCCCAAAAGGGGTAGCAGGCATAAGTGAGTAAAATAAGTAAGGGAATATGATGATTGAAAAGTTTAAGTCATGACGTTTATCATAAAGCTTTGTTGTTAGATAACCATTAACGGGTTTTCTAGTAAAATATCCAAAAATATGAAACGAAAATGTAAAATGATCTATATTGGTCCTAAATTATATATTAGATTAACTGTCATGAATTCTATCATCATCATATTTGGCAATTCATTGAATATATCGTGAAAGTCTATGGAAAAAAATAGCCCAAATTAAGCTTAAGATTAACACTTTTTTAGTAATATCTAAAAATTAACATTACAGACCCTCCCTTTTTATTTCATTTTCTTAATATATAATAATATATCAGTAGGTACTGATCATGTAGTCTATCTAATTAATTCTATTTTTTCACTTCTGGATTATTGAGTACAGAAGGAAAGACTGAAGCAATTGTTGGGCTGAGCAATGCGTAACAACAAAAGATCACCCAGTCAAAGTTAGAAAAATAGTATTAGAAATGAAACCCCTAAATTTTCACTTTCCATATACACTGCGTCCAGATCAGATACTACTAAAGAGAAAACAATACTTGATCCATATTGGCTTCATGACGCATCAGGAACAGAGAGGAGTCGGACTGTGATTGACACTTTCCTAATTCTGGTAAAATACTAAAATAGGAAAAACACTAATAACAGGATCAGGGAATACTTACTCCTATACTTACAGGTATCTGATTCAATCTCTGAAATCTCCAGGGACCCGTGTGTTATGCCCTTTTTACTGATTTACATTGTTCATATTTTTTTGAGTTCGGTAACTGTTCTTAATCTTCACCTCTTCAAAGAGTTCGAACGTTTATAAAAATGGAGGGGAAAACAGTTAAAAGTTTAATTGGAATTACCCATTTTAGACTGCGTAAGACCAACCTCAAAGTTGGAATATCCAACCTTTGTATCTTTAAAGTTGGAAAAACAATCTTTGAGGTTGGAAAATTTGGAAAGCCCAAAATTAAAACAATAAATTTAGAAATCAAATACATTTATTTCAAAATCAAATACATTTATTTCAAAAATGTAAAAAAAAAAAAAAAATGTAAACTTGGATGTTAATTCAAAAATAAATATATAACGGCGGCGTAAATAAGATATTTATCGGTAAATAAATGGCAAAATCTTGATCATTTGAACACTTTTATCAAGAATGAACATTTCGTTACACAACTTCGAAGGTACTTTCGATTGGGAGAGGGTTGTGGTAATTATTTGCGACGTGTAAATTAGAAAATAATTAAAACAATCAAATGACTACTCATGAAAATTCCAGCTGTAACCTTTCATTTTTTTCTTCATGGCTTATGACGTCACAAAACAAGCGGTTAAGGTAAAGTGTTTATAAAAACATAAGGTTTCTTTTAAATATTAGCAGACTCAAGTTACCGGTATTAAAAGAATTCATTCAGTTCAAAATGAAATAGCAAAATGTGTAAAAATAAACTTGCTTAAGATCCGAAAAATAAAAGTATTGAATAAAAATTTAAAGTCAAATAGGGAAGGTATTGTTAACCTTCATCTGAGGTCTGGCATTAATCAAAATCAAAGCAAACATTGATAAAGATTTGAGAGAATGATGTCTACAAAAAACTTATAGAAAACTTTCATTGAGTTCTTAAACAGAGAGCAGATTATGAATATATATCCAATAAATAACAACTGGAGGTTCATCTAAAAGACATTCCCTCGATTAACCGACAATGGGGCCCTCGAGAAACGAATTTTATTGCGGACAGGTTCAGTGCGCTGTTAGACAAATACATGAGCTGGACACTCAGTCGAACTGAAGAGAGATTAAAGTTAGTACCTTTCCACTACTCTCAAACAGAGATGCATAAACCTTCAGAAAGAAAAGGGATTGTAAGCAACATAGCAGAAACAACCTTATTAAATTTCTGGCAGCACCTTTGAGAAAGAAACTCGATCAGTTCATGATAGCTTATGGAAACAATGGTGTTTGTAACAGCAGATAAAATACTTTTCTCTCCTCTTTTAACATACATGCTTATAAAATATCTTATCTGAATTGATCCAGAAAGAGTATGTGTATAGTTCCATATAAAGATACAGATCTGCGAGTTAAGATTTTCTTAATTTAAAAGTGCCAGAGGTAAATTGCTTTGAAGGCTATTTCTTCAATGCAATACTGGTATAGGTATCGACTGTACAGTATGCATATTACGTACTTTCATCCATTTTGTGTAGAAAATGTGGTGATAATGAACACTAAGCAAAGATCCCCTGTTGATGTGGTGATTGATCAGAAAGACGTAATACCCTGTAATAAAGTTAAGTATAAAAGCAAGGATCTTACAAAACATGTCACAGCCAAACGATTGAATGTTTTATAAACAGTATCCGTACATATAAATTCGCAAAAAAGACGTTTTTAAATGGGTAGATGAAATACTTGTAACTTCAACTTATTTTTCAGTAACTTGTCTCAGTTTTGAAATAGATTGTGCTCAGATCATGCTCTCTTGTATCTAATCAGATAAGGAAAATGGGAGATCAAATCTATATGATATTTGCATATACGAGGGTTGATCCAAAAGTTCATTGAATTTCTTTATATTTTATTTATTTTTAAGTGAAAATGGTTGAAAATTACATATGAGAATATAGGCACTTATTGAATACTAGTATTTTAGATTTTAAAAAAACATCTTCAATATTTATGATAGTAATTCTATGGCAGTTGCTATAGAGACGGTTGTTTGGAAATGCGGGGGAGACATTTACGCGTTTATTATCATTTTAATTCTTAAAAGGTGAAATGAGAATAAAACCGCCCTATGTGGTCTGTGTGAGAGTTTTACTGATTTTACTGGATATTTAGTTTATTAGTTGATGATTTATTGTTCATCTTTAGGCTGTTAGACGACGTCAAATTTTGGTCTAGTCATAAGTTTTGTGAAAATCCCAGGATCACTCTATCTCGCGTATGTTATTGACATAGACTGGGGAAAATGAATTTAGTTACTGGTTTTTCAAAGGAATGATAACTTTGAGAAAAATAGAACTTCCATGGACGTTGATTAAAGGTGTGGCCTCTTTTAGGGGGCTCTGTTTTAAGTGTTATTCCCCTAGACAAATTAAAAGCGTTAATGGACGTTGTCGGCCGAAGTACTGTTCTTGACATTGCTACTGAAATTGGAACATCATATGGAAAGATGGTGAGTATTTTGAAATATGAGTGAAGAATGAAGATAAGTTGGTGCGAGAGGATACCAAGACTTTTCTTGACAAAAAAAATTGAGAAAAGGGCAGCATTTTGTAGAATTATGTTTTCAAATTGGACATTAGGGTGAGATGCTTCTATAACGTTACGTGACATACCTAACTTGACGTAACGTCGAAGTCTCCCCCGGGTTTCACGACTTTTCATTTTCAGAAAAATTGTGTGAACTTATTGGTAATTGGAAAGTGGTGAAATTTTCCAATATTGTTGCATTATGATTATATATAAAAAAAAAATATGCTTGTTGTTTGCTTTCATCAAATCACGATAAAATTTTAGAAATTCCACGAACTTTTGGATCAACCCTCTTACATGTTTATCTAAATGATTAAAGGAAGTTGACTGTGGAGAAAGCTGAAGTCATCCCATGCAGATAAGTTATCATATGGCGGGATTTTTTTTTGTTTATGGTCAGTAAAATATAAACTATGAAATAGATGTGGCAAATTCTGTAGTGTATTTTCTTTCGAATTCATTTGAATATATCGAGTTGACATTAAAATAGAAGTATCTACATGTATTAGTTGACTGATAAAAAGTCGACGAAATATCTGAATGTCAAAGCTGCACATACAAGATTTCTTCATCCCTCATTTCTCATTCCCCACTTTCGCAAAGTGTCAATACCCTAACCCTTATTCTAAACCTATACAACTCGAGTAAAGAGGCACGATATGTTCCCATCGAATTGTTGGAATACTTAGTATCCAAAGACTACCTAGGTTTTGTCAATGAAGAACTTCGATTTGGCATACAAAGTATTCTTTTCAGTATCAACTTCAGAGTATATGTACAGTGTACTAGTGTAACGATTCATTGTGATTTATGTTGTCAGATTTGAACTTCTATGAACCAAACCATTAGAAATATGGTGAAACCTGATTTACACGTATCTCGCAACATATATAACAACCGCAGGTCTCTTTTGTATAATTTATTAGCATTAAATAGATTGAATACAGTATGATAATGAAAGCTTGGCTTTTTCAAAGATTTGCATTGCCAGCAAAGTGGGACGGATTATAATCTAGCAATTATTTTTGAAAAACAATGGTAACCAAATCATTTTCCGTTAAAGATCTATCTGTATATACTAAGCACAAGATCGGATCATCATAAAAATAAATTTTAGAGACCAAACCCTGCCATAACCTAAAACTTATAAGCAAGAGTATATTATATAGCGTACAGAAAGCATAATCGAATTAATGTCTTTTGGAGAGAAAAAACATAGCAACAAATTAAAAATCAAAATTATTTTAAAACTTTGAAAAAAATGGCACATCAAAGAATTATTAGTAGTTCAATACTAAATTGTGCAGAGCATAATCTTCTGTGAACACATATACTCAAGGGTTCATAATTATTACAGTACATCAATAGATACTCAGAGTACCACTTAAATGTCAACATTACATCCTGACATTCTATAAAAACATCACTTAATAAATATCATAGCAACATAATTCTACAACTACATAACAATTGTTGAACACATGTTATTAAACTACCTCATTATTTATGTGACTAGTCTCTTTATAAAAAATACATTTTACAAAAAAAGTTTGAATGAAATTAATTATAATTATCCCAATTTACTTTTCGTTAGCAAAAGCTTTAGAGATCTACGAATAGAAATCATTGGAACTAACAGTGTCATTTCAGTTTCTTAAAACTCACTCGATAAAGGTCTGTGAATGCATAAAGAAGAATAATGTTTGCTCTAGTCTTAAATAAATCTCACAAAGTCAGGAAAAGTAACAGACCCGACAAAATATTCAGTATTGAAGAAAGTAAAGTAGCTTGAGACGTTTCACTTCACATCTCTAGACTTTTCTTGTGTATATCATTGAAATCAAGGTAAACCGAATCTTTCACACTGGACTCGTCAAAATCCTAAGAAAGAAAAAAAAACATTTATTATATTATCAAAGATAGTAAAGTTTAATTTAACAATTGTACACTAAAAATAAAGCATCAAATAAATGCTCTGTACGATGCATATAATACTTTTTTTAAGTGCTACATCTGTACAGTTAAGTCAAGTACAGTTAAGTATATTATTAGGTATGTGTATATTTTTTTTTATTACAAGAAAAATAAGTAACGTCAGGTGCCTGTGAGTTAAGTATCTAATCCGACGGGCCATGAGGCGAACAAACTTCAAGATACATTATGTCAGGAAGTTTTCACAAAGGATTTCTTATGTCTCGCTCGTTACTTCTGGAGAAGAAAATTGATCAAGACAATCTAACGGGGTATTTTTGCCTTTCTTCATTTACTTCCCTTTTTAGACTTTCAACAAACTTGAAGTCCATTTACCCAAGGATGCTTTTCGGCAAGTTTGATTGAAATTGGTTCTATAGAAGAAGTTCCGTTGGAATTCACTCGTTTCATAAACTTTAAAATCTGGCAACCTCTGTGGAAAACTTAGGTTTATTAATATTATACAGCGTATAAAGCAAATTATTTAGGAAACATCCCTGGATGATTCAGCCACACACTTTGGTCGGTGTAAATCTAAATTATTTGGGAATTGATAAGTTGAAAACCGTGGATACTCTTTTAGAAATAAAGGTCAGACGCAGCATCCAAAGCTTATCTAAAAAGTATCCTTAGATGCATTGTCCATGAGCATTTCCTCAGTACACTAAAAACTCACTGGTGTTTGGAAAATGACAATATGTTTTGTTTGTTTTGTTTTTTATTTTATCCTGTCCACCTAGTTAGATAGATAGGTCAGATAAAGTATCAAAATTATGTATAGTTGTAGGCAAACATTTTTGCATATCCCTTAACTGGGTACTAGTTTGGTCAAGTCAGAGCTTTAAGTTAGTCTACTTGATAGGCGTCAAAATCTAATCTTATCTCCGATGATATTGTCCAACATTTACAGGAGCTGGATTCCTGGTAATTAGGTTTTGTATTTTAAAGATTGATTATTTTATCAAGAAATATTAATCAAGAGCCAAAGATATATTCTGTGCCCTTACCTCTGGTTCTGTTTTGATAGGATCTTCCAATTCTTTTTTGATTTCTTTGGAACTGGCTGAGAAGAAGCGACCACCTTCGCCACGGAAGCGGTTCATTGCGTGCCTGTGGCGGGACTCATGAAGATATTTCTATTTTAACGAAAACATGAAATCAATAAATTTGAAGTATTTCAACCAAATTATTTCTTATTGAACCAAATTAAATTTTATGTTTTAGAATTCTGTACAACAAATATAGTTTCTACTTATAATCAAATTCTTGAAATTTTCTATTACACAAGAAAGTAATTTTTACCTTTCTCTCTTTTGGAATTTTGCCCTGGGCCTGTAGTTTTGCCCTCGCTTGTCGGCGTTTCAGAATCCTGTGATACTGTTTGGCATTTACGTACAGTGGTTCATCCTCCTGTATGTCATTTACTGGGAAGGGGCACTGCATGGGGTGCAGGTTCTCACCATTCAGAACCTAAAAGACATAAACTCAGTTGAAATCGCTGAAACAATTGTTTTGAAACAAAAATCAAAGATCCTAAATACAGTTTAGTATGTTTTAATTTTTATCTATATAGAGATAAATATTTTCAGTTTCCACACCATGATTTGTTGATGCTGGGGTGTAGGATATCCTTCAGGGTACTGGCGAGGGTCTGAGTGGGGAAGAATGGCAGGGCTGCCGGGGTCCATAGAGTCTGACATCCTATCCGGACAATGAATGGATGGCGAATGTTGGATGTTGGCGTTTTGTTGAGAAATAGCACATGACTGTGTCGGGAAACTGAAAGTTTGTCTTGCTGCAACTGTGGGTGAAGAGGGGTGAGAGGCGTACATTGGAGAGGCCCTGGAGTATGGATTCACCATCGGTACCCCATTCTGGAGATACGGGGACTGGGGTATCCCGCTATAAGCCTGGTTGGGCGAGGGAGAGGACTGGTAGTAAGGCTTACTTGGAGATGCTATGACATTACCATTGTTTGGAGAGTCAATCCGATTCACAGTATTTCGAGCTCGGACGTTTTCACCATTGTTTAAACCGTTGTCGTTGTAGTGGATATGACTGCGCGGGAATGCAGGATGGGGGAATCCATGCTGATTTGAATGAAATGTAGAATTTGGACTTTGAAGATGAGAGACGTTGTCATACTGTTGAGGAGACGATACCATGTCTGGAAAATGTGATGACCTTGGGCTTCCACAACTAGAGTTTGGGGAGACTGGACATGAGGAGGATTGGCTATCTATTAAAATTAAACAAGGTGTTAATTTAAGACAGGAATTCCATAAAATTGTGATGTAATAGCCAATTGCAATGCTTTCTTTCCTTATCTAAATGCATTTGCCCATTGCTCAAAACCTGCATTGCATAAGAATATTATACAAAACGAGGAAATTTTTCTTATTCTTCATAATCAACTATAAAGGAACCTTACTTCTGTGTGAGACGGGACTTTCCGGTTGTCTTAATATGCAGTTGTTGTGAGAAGAGGAATTGACCGGCAGTCTCAGTCTGTGAGGGTCTTCATAATGGGAGATCTTAGGGTCGTCCATGGGGTGGAGGAACGAGGCGGGGTGGCACCGCCCCTGGTAGTTCCTCATGTCGATGTGCTGGTGGTGCTGCTGCTGTTGTGCAAGGTAAAGCTGGAAAAAAAATAAAATGTGCGGTCATGTGTGAATTTCAAAAATGAAAAAAGTGACAAGTTCAAAATATTCCAGAGCGTGTCAATCTCGACATTCATCAGAGAGGTGCTTCTAGACAGGAGCCCCTAACCCCTACCGATTCCCGGGCTTTTTAAGCTTTTAAACATAAACAACATATGTAAAATAAATATAAAAGATGAAAAAAGATGAAAATTGATCTTTGTAAAAGGATCTGTTAGTATCTATTTTTGATCTTGTTAATACAAGCACCCGTAAGCTATATCTGTTTGCATCGTTTATCGGTACAATAAACAACATACTGTATATTTATAATTAAGTAAATAAATGTTTAATTATATCTAGTACACGATTAATAAAAAAGGTCTCAACATCTGCACATTAAGGGTTACAGTATTGATTTTCAGGTTCTACGTCGTTAAAATTTTTGCAACTACTTGTAACTACAAAACTTTTCATAAACGTTTTCTGGATTTAAGATACGCTTTTTTACACTAAAAAAATATGTTTCAAAGTATTTATAATCATCTATATATTAAAAAAAGTTTTGCGCTTCTTACTGCAGAACAGGCTTGGTCGCTAGAAAGAAGATCCATATACATTTTGTAAGGTGCGAAGAAGGATTCGAGGACATCTTCCTTACGTACACGTACAAGTTCTTTTTTGTTCTCATCAAAATCGATTTCAAAGTGCAGATTTTTGTTGCATAAAAATTTATCATCCACATAAAAATGATAGTAATCATCCATATTTCTACTTCCACAATCCTTATAACATATGAATTCTCATTCGTGATTTTGTACAATGAATAGAACATATTACACAAATTAGATGTAATTAATACAAATACCCTCCAGTGATGCTATCGTAGTTTTCCTTACCCATCCCTACTGAATATTGACAGTTCTTAATGACCTTAACATCTCTTCTGATGAAAAATATCAGTACAAAAAATGGAATCGAGAGAACTTTAGATAGTTTTTAAGACACGTGTTATGAAAATAGTTGCAACTGCAGAATATGAATTTGATAATGTAAGAATCTTTTTTTTTCCGGGTGTTTGAATCTTCCATACAGAAGTTTCACTGTCAAAGTTGATACTATTACTAGCTGTGTTCGATTAGCTTGCTGTTTCAAAATCATTTACGCAAAAAAATTATTACGTCTTTTAAAAAATGATAATCACTTAACTAAGATTTAACAAGAATTAACACTGCAGACGAACAAGAGTCAATTTTCCAAATTCAGAAGTTCTGCCAGCATGCATGTGCGACATGTTTAATTTCATAGATATGCAATAATTAATTATCGAGGGGATCGGACCAGTTTTTAAAATTTTAGTTTCTAAAGGAATTTAAAAAAAAAACTCTGCATGCTCAAAGAAATTTGTTCTTATTCCCGCTTGCACCTTCCTGCAGGAAAAAGAACCGCTTTTAAGCTACATTCTTAGTTTTTAAACATTTGCCTAATGTATTTTTAGGAATGAAATAATTACCTGAGGTGGCACTGGGCCAAAGTGGCCCGGAACATGCATATTTGATGAGCCAAAAAGTTGACTTGGCGGCAAAATTTGACGAACAACGTTCTTCTCCTTGCAGAGTCTACTTCTGTCCGTCGTGCGTGCTCTACAAGAACAAATCAGCAAATATAAATCCAAGCATTCAGCTTTTAACTTGCATTCAAAAATGCAATCAATGAAGAGGTCTCCTCATATTCTTCTCATAGGCTTTTCAAATAACACCTATCAACGCCAAAAGATTTGACGTGAATATACACTTTAGAAAAACAAGAGAGTCTTAAATACATCGTACCGTACGCAATTTTTCATTTCTTGCGCAAGAAATCTATGTTGTTATCACCTTCTCAGGGGATGATTAGAAAAGCGTTAATTTGAACTTTAACAAATAAACAACGATTTGAGATAAATGTCGAAATCCTATAATGAAGAACGCTCTCACAGGAAGAAAAAAATGCTGATATTAAAAGTAATAATAATTTTTCAGAATTTATTTGTTTATTAAATAAATTAAGGATTGTAGTTATCATGATGCCCAAAGATAAATGCTTGTAGAAAACATCTCCCTCTCTCTTTTTTGGCTCTCTCCCAAGGCTTCTTCTTCACTCTTACAACGTACATGTATACAATTTCC
The DNA here is from genome assembly GCA_003671525.1 of Saccostrea glomerata. NCBI lineage: Eukaryota > Metazoa > Mollusca > Bivalvia > Ostreida > Ostreidae > Saccostrea > Saccostrea glomerata. Next base: position 2,351,702 of record PRKT01000029.1, read on the forward strand.
TTACTTTATAAGTATGTATTTTCTAGAATATATATGATATTTCAATAAAGTTGACATCTGACCTCTTCAATACTTTGTTAGCTTCTTTATATTTTATTTGTTTCAACTGAATAAAGCATAGTGGGGTTAAAATACATATGTATAACTTGTCATCTATAACGGGTATAAATATTAAAAAGCCATAAAAATTTCTCGAATTTATGTTAGATAAACAAAATAGTTATGCAATCCAGAATTAATTTATTGTTTACGCTAATTTTAATATGAATTGATTTTTTTTTTATTCATGTAAAGCAATTAAGACTTTTATCTTCATACAAAAAAGACCACTAGATGTTAATCTATAGTTAAAGTATATCATTGAGGAAGTTAGCAAGATTTTGAATAGCTTGTGATTTATAATACATACAATTTTAAATATTTGTAGGTTTGTATAGTATTCCAATTTAAACATATGGTAAAAAATTTGTTTTGTTTTCAGAATTATTTAAAAACTTGTCTAGGGGCCTGGAATCCTGCTTGCTCCCTCAATGATATATTTTTCAACTGTTTTATTTTACCGAAACAAAAGTAAAAAGGATTCGAATGACGGGGAATTGGCTTCTGGACTAATGCACAGGGATTAGTCCATAACTTATTAGACCGATACAAAAATAAATCTAGAGGACTACGGATAACCGGGGAATAAGCTTTCAAGCAGAGATTAGCTCATATAACTAACACATGGGGATAAGTCCATTCACAGAGATTTCTAAGGAATTATTCACATTTTACTGCCTAAATTTTATATAGGAAGAAATCAGTATAGGTATAATAACGAGAAGTAGAGGTGAGAGATTATAAAGTTCACTGACCCAAACTAGTAAATTATGTACATATCATGAAATCATTTACTAAAGAGCTTGAGGTGTGTGTTAGTGCCGTCTCATTATCTCTGTTATATATATATACATATACTATCAATGTATATTAAACAGTTTTCTTTTAAATTCTTGACTGTTTGAATATTTAGATTTGCAAATTTAAAAAAAAAATGCTCAACGTAACGTTCTTTCTGACACCCACGCACACGTCTCTTGAATTTGTTTTTAATTACCATCCAATGTAAATATGAAAAAGCTATTACCATCCAATGTAAATATTTAAAAAATTCAGTTATTATAATTTTTAGTTTTTGATTAAAATATTAAAGAGCAAACGTGTAAGAAAATCATCAACAATCGTGAATTACAACGTATACTGTAATGTAAATAATAATCAATGACATTCGGGAAAGTGTTCATCTTTTTAAAAAAAAAAATCCTAATCATGATCTTTTTCATTATATTTCATTTCAGATTAACTGCTTTGTATTTTGGATCACATGCAAGGCTTTAATAATTATTTTTCTTATGGGATGAATTAAAGTCAGCGAGTCCAAGGTCATTGTCATGAGTCCAAGGTCAATGTCTTGAGTTCAAGGTCAATATCTCAGATATAACTCTTGAAGCATTTGGCTGAACGGAACCAAAAAATATCCTTCGTGTATATGTCATATGTTGAAATTGCATTGAATTATGCAGAAATACTGTTTCTACTACTCATCAAACATTTCTCTTTTGATACTTTTAAAATGGAGACATTCTATAAATTACAAATAGAGCAGTACAGTTAAGATTATTTTTAATTTGTGCATGTTTCATATCTCTTGTCTTAAGAGTATTAAAAAGAGTATTAAAAAATTTCTCGAATTTATGTTAGATAAACAAAATAGTTATGCAATCCAGAATTAATTTATTGTTTACGCTAATTTTAATATGAATTGATTTTTTTTTTATTCATGTAAAGCAATTAAGACTTTTATCTTCATACAAAAAAGACCACTAGATGTTAATCTATAGTTAAAGTATATCATTGAGGAAGTTAGCAAGATTTTGAATAGCTTGTGATTTATAATACATACAATTTTAAATATTTGTAGGTTTGTATAGTATTCCAATTTAAACATATGGTAAAAAATTTGTTTTGTTTTCAGAATTATTTAAAAACTTGTCTAGGGGCCTGGAATCCTGCTTGCTCCCTCAATGATATATTTTTCAACTGTTTTATTTTACCGAAACAAAAGTAAAAAGGATTCGAATGACGGGGAATTGGCTTCTGGACTAATGCACAGGGATTAGTCCATAACTTATTAGACCGATACAAAAATAAATCTAGAGGACTACGGATAACCGGGGAATAAGCTTTCAAGCAGAGATTAGCTCATATAACTAACACATGGGGATAAGTCCATTCACAGAGATTTCTAAGGAATTATTCACATTTTACTGCCTAAATTTTATATAGGAAGAAATCAGTATAGGTATAATAACGAGAAGTAGAGGTGAGAGATTATAAAGTTCACTGACCCAAACTAGTAAATTATGTACATATCATGAAATCATTTACTAAAGAGCTTGAGGTGTGTGTTAGTGCCGTCTCATTATCTCTGTTATATATATATACATATACTATCAATGTATATTAAACAGTTTTCTTTTAAATTCTTGACTGTTTGAATATTTAGATTTGCAAATTTAAAAAAAAAATGCTCAACGTAACGTTCTTTCTGACACCCACGCACACGTCTCTTGAATTTGTTTTTAATTACCATCCAATGTAAATATGAAAAAGCTATTACCATCCAATGTAAATATTTAAAAAATTCAGTTATTATAATTTTTAGTTTTTGATTAAAATATTAAAGAGCAAACGTGTAAGAAAATCATCAACAATCGTGAATTACAACGTATACTGTAATGTAAATAATAATCAATGACATTCGGGAAAGTGTTCATCTTTTTAAAAAAAAAAATCCTAATCATGATCTTTTTCATTATATTTCATTTCAGATTAACTGCTTTGTATTTTGGATCACATGCAAGGCTTTAATAATTATTTTTCTTATGGGATGAATTAAAGTCAGCGAGTCCAAGGTCATTGTCATGAGTCCAAGGTCAATGTCTTGAGTTCAAGGTCAATATCTCAGATATAACTCTTGAAGCATTTGGCTGAACGGAACCAAAAAATATCCTTCGTGTATATGTCATATGTTGAAATTGCATTGAATTATGCAGAAATACTGTTTCTACTACTCATCAAACATTTCTCTTTTTATACTTTTAAAATGGAGACATTCTATAAATTACAAATAGAGCAGTACAGTTAAGATTATTTTTAATTTGTGCATGTTTCATATCTCTTGTCTTAAATATAAAAAGAAGTATTAAAAGACATTATATTTGGTGATACATTTTTTTTTATTAAAACAAGACTCTTTCTATATATAATAATAAATATTTAATTGATTTGTATCATTTGTTCTTTGTATGCAAAAGGTGTGACATTAATGAAGAATAATTAAGAATTATCTTCTTTTTGTTTACTCTTATAAATATCAGGTATGTAGCATCAGGAAAGGAATCCAGCCCAAAAGATGCCATTGATTAGAATTTCTTGTGGAATGCCTAATACCATACTCAAAATTTGATACATCTTAAACATATAATTTTTGCATTATTTAAAACAAACGGGTATGTTGGTCGTTTCTATCTTAGTATAGAAATTGAACCATGCTATCAACAGTTGTAACCAGAAAAAGGTATTGAACGTTGTAAATTGCAAGATCTTGAATTAGTCTATTTTGTATATTTCTTATAATAAATGTGTGCTTGTTCAATAAATACATAATTAAAGGAATAAATTAATGGCGAAGAAAATAATTTGTGATTAATTGCACTCACCTGTAAGATCCTAATTTCTAAGATTAATTCCAATAAAAGCATAAAATAATGTCTCCTCACAATGTCTATTGTTTATTAAATTTGTCACAGTTCGTATGCATTCACATATTTCACAAAACACAAAATTAATATTGTCCAAATGTTAACGATGCAAAGTTGCATGTCTGTTATGTACAAAGCATCATTGAAAATAAGCTTAGAATATTTAAGTTGGGTTTTAAATACATAATGAATTTAACTGTCATGTGTGTGATATTTATTTTTAAACATAGGAAGTTAAATCAAGTGGTTAAAATAAACAAATATGGGATACCACTCTTTATTGGATAAAAAAAGGAAGCAATGCACTATAGCACGAGTTGACAGGAAGTTGCGTTTTGATTGGCTAATATTATTAGAAATATAAAGGTCACATGGAATATTCAAAGCCTCGTGATACAGGTAGTATTGTCTCCATTCATATAATTCTACATGGGACGTATGTTACAGGTGAATTGATTTAGCAAGTTGTCTTCTGGAGAAAGGACAAACCGCATTGGTTTATCAAACTTCGAATGCGTTTGGCTGTCATGAGAGGCCAGTCAAGCATGCTGAAATGATATAAACCACTGCGGTAACAATCTGCAATGCTATAAATGACTGTTCTGTCTTGTAAAAATTCTAACTGTACAGACAACACTGTATCAATCAAATCTTATTATTAAGATGTCAACTATGCAGATGCAGACGTTAAAGTATTTAATTTTTTTTATAGGTAACGAGACTCGTTTCCAGGTTATGTAGCCAAATGTTGTGTAAAAATTGTAGACTTAATGTTGACTTAGGAATGCAATTACCTGGTCGCACCGACTGTACTTTTCCTATCTCAAGGGTACATCAAAGTCAGCTGTATCAAAACAGTAGCAATGGAAATATATTTTAATGATATAATCATTCAAAAAGGAATTGATATCGTCATATGTACGCGTACTTGTTTAAGCACTTGATGCAGACAGACACTTCGTGTGTGAAACATTATCATTAAATATTAAAAGAACTTAATCAGCAAAACAATGCAATTAAAGCGTTTTACACGTTGTCGGTAGGCTCTGGATGAAGAAGAAGATTTTCATTGGTGAAACGGCGGGTATCCGGAAATGCGTCGATTAACCAATAACATGATTTCATGGCAATGTTTATCGATTGTATATTATGATGCATTGTCGTTTAAGCATGGAACATCAAAAGGCAAACTAATGTTTTACTTCCAAATTCAATTATTTTTAATGTGCAATGAGAATCGATTAGTACATACTACAGAAGACCATGACGGAAACAGGGTGCTAAATGTTCATTCCTCGCCACTGAGTTTGAATGGCAAAATATAGTACCAGATGTTTACTCCTTTGATGGGGTGGCCTCCATATAATGTCTAGTCATGCACCTGTAAACGGACTAATTATATAGATAAGTCATTATTGTATCTTACCTAAATGAATAATGAGTTTATTAAATAATCTTTTACATATATTATACGATGTATCTGTTTTGTTTTATAGATATTACCATTGTCCTTAAAAATGTATATATATTAAATGACTTTTAAGAAATGACTACATTTACTAGCAAGTTCATCAACTTCCTTGTTTCCAAGTTAAATTACGACTTATAATCAAAACGAAACCATGTCGCAATATTACACATGGTTATAAATGAAACAATGCATCCACTTACGATGAAATCATTTTTTCCTTTTTATTAGAAAAATAAAGCCAGCAGTTGCCCGACTCTTTAAAAGAATGCGAAGTATAGTCAGTGATAAGTATATAAACTACATCCGTGTTATTCCATTTAACCTACTTAGCAGGAAGAAGGTTCATATAAACAATCATAATATAGTTTAATTAAGGTTATCAAGTCTATCACGTTTTAACAAATAAAAATATATAAACATCATATCTGTCTTCTTTTACGGTTTGAAATTGTCCAATCTTTATGATGCCTTAGGATAAATACGACTTAAATTATCCAGAGATTCTGCTGAGCTTGGTCGTAAATATATTTAAGAGAGCATCTCATTTTGAAAATTTATTCGTTAGCATATCTTATAAATTCATATAATAAACATGGACATATCGTTTGTCTTTTTGATTTATTCAATTTTATTCACAACCAGCCATGTGACTCAGAACAAGCAATACCAATTTGAGCCAATCAGAAGTGGCGATACTTGACATGTTCTGACTAGCCAATGTTTTTTCGTTGCCGTGAAATGTTCACGCCCTCTTCATTTTACAGAATGAGGATGTATAATGCTAAAAGCTTTGTTAATTATTAAAATTCTGGTCGACAATTGTTACTGTTTCGAGGCGAATCTACATGAAAATAATTTCGGGCGGTTACAAAAAACAACATTTAAAAAATAACTCAGATCTATCGTTAAACCATTACTTCGACAGCAAATATGCATAAAGATTTCCGAATAGTAGTTATTTGGAAAAACCGTCTACTTGGCAAAAAAAGAAAAAAAATGAAAAAAAAAATAACTTCGTTAAACTTAGTAAGCATATTAACGGAAAATAAAGGAAATAAGTACAAAAAATTCACTCTGACATTTTCATCAGCTGTACTTGCAATATTCAGAATTTTTTTTGTTTTGTTCCTGCACTTCGTTATTTTTAAACACTATTATTCAGGTGAAGTTAAGAAAATCAAATTAAAAATTGTATGATAGTTTTAAAGGGCCGTTCAACGGCCTTATGTTGTTCAGCACATATGGCGCAAAGTAATAAAAACACACTTGGTTAAAAATTGATATAAACTTTTTTATTTCGATGTTTGTTCCGACTGTATGGTATTCATCGAAGCTGGAGGAATAATTAAGTGTATTAATTATTTGCTGCTTATTTTGAATTTTTATTTAAAGCATAGAACTTCCACATCTATTGAAAATCTAGTGAATTATATATCAAATATAAATTACATCATATCTTTTGTAAATTGCAAGAGAAAAATGGTCTTAAGAAATAATAAAACATTATATTCAAAACAATCACAAATGCAAAATGCACATGAAAAATGAAAGTACTTGATGTATTTCTTGAATTGACAACCAGGTCAATGGGTTCTTATAAAAGGGTGAATTTTATGCGATTGATCTTCTTGTATAACCTTTGACAGAAATAACTTATTGTTTGTGGGTAAACGTTGTTTTATTGTTTCGGGTAGGTATGAAAAAATCAGCTATATATGAATATGTTTAGTTATGTAACTCAAGTAATAGAAACGGAATATATATATATGAACGTGTAATATAACTCAAGTAATAGTAACGGAATATATGAACTTATCATTATGAAGATGAAACGATATAGACATACATAAATGTTTACTGATAGAGCTGACGTTTTTTCACTCATTTCTGATGAAGTGCTATAATATTTCTGGCCGGGTTCATTTTTAATTCCTGTAGGGTCGTTCCGAGCCATCAGTAGCTAATTTAGACACACCTAATTTAAATCACCACATCTAACCTTGTCTGTCAGACTGGCGACCTCAAGATTATTAAAGCAAAGGTTCTACTAAGTGACCTGATACAATATGGACTAGATGAAGATTAACACGCCAACGCAAATTCCCTGATTAACTTTTATAATTGTATACTGATGAGTGCTTTGCTTCTTTTCCTTCCTTTTAATCTGTCAGATAAAGAGTGATTTCTACAAATGTGCTACGATTTATGCGTTCTGCAATAAAGAAATTGAAGTTGAAAGAAGCACGATTTAGACGGTTCCAATAGCAAACTAATTTGAAAAAAATAATAATAATAAAACGTCCTCAAATTAACGACAACCCTTTCGAAGGTCGTGTAACAAACTAATAAAATCTCTTCTTGGTCAGGTGCGCTTCTTTGTTTTTTATTCGCCTGTCATCTGTTGTCCGTCAGATCTTGCATTCAAATTTCAGGACCATGGCAAGTGTTGCAAGGGACCTAAAAATAATAAAGTACATGTATATTGAAAGGTAAAAATCTCGGTAGAAATACCATCCTTTCATTGCCGCGAACTTAGATGAAGAGTTTTTGACCCACTTCCTTGTCCGGGGACAATTTGAGTATATCGATCCCTTTTAAATACCCCCCCCCCCCTTTTCAATCTGAAAGAAAAAAATAATCAAGTCTATAAGATTGCTTTTTAAATTTGTTTTACTGTTTATTTGTATGCTTATTAATGTTGTGGGATGGCGTACGAACCCCAAAGCCTAGATATATATGCCTTTTTATTTTTTAATCATTGTATACAACTAAGTTTACAACATATTTATTAATAATAAAACAATATGGTTTTTTGCTTTGTTCTTATTATATACTCAGTATTTATTTATTTTATTTTATTTATTTATTTATGTACTATTATTTATTAAATGTCAATGAGGAAAACATGTGGCACTTGTTATTTTTTGCGAAGTGCGCAAAAGCAGAGAAAAAAATTTCATATCGTTTACATTTTACTATACAATACTTCCAGTATTTGCCTAAACTTCGTATAAATTGAATATTACAATGGATAATTTGCCAATGAACAAAGCCGCAGAACCGTAGACCCCCCCCCCCCACCAAGAAAATAACACTGAGAAGGATTTTTTCCGTATTGTTACATTTTCTGTAGATCAGATGTCTTTACTCAATGTTTTTGATACCCGACGCACTTTATGTTCCAAAAAAATCAGCAAAGAGTCATCAATCATATAAAAAATATTTCATTTTGTAAATGAAAAATTTAGCTATAGTATTAAGAAATGATAATATTTGCCCACATAAGGGTGTGTATGCCTTTTCAAGCTTTCTGACTATTGCAAACTAGTAATTCATTTAAAGTAAATGTTATATGTTAATTTGAACTTAAATTTAAAAAAAATTGATCTCGTATTTATTTTTCAGTTTTGGCTCGGTTATTCGTTGCGTAACAAGCATTTTGCTCGACTTTGTCACATTTTTTTGTTGTTGAAAATCTACATTGTGGAAAAAATATAAAGTGCTAAGTAAAATGGAAAAAAAATTCTACTATAATGTAATGGTGTACATGTGTAACAAGAAAATTTTATTTTACGAGTAGTTTTTACGGTACGATTGTTTGAATTTCAATGCAAGTATTGGATGAAAAAATGCAAGTCATAGATTGACAACTGAAGGTTCAACCCTTCAAAAGATAAGGGTGTTAGAAGACAGCTATAAGACGGAGTAGTGATCGGAACTGAAACAGGAACCATGCGTTAATATGCAGCGTAATTGTGAACAAATAAGGAACTGTTTTGCATCTTACACATTATATAAGTGAAACAGCAACGTCAATAGCGATATATTTAACTGTGGAAACAGGAAGATAAAGGTATAAATTACATATATACAGCAGCACTTTAAATACGAGTTAAACTCAAATGCAGAAGGGTAGTAAAAATATATAGATTTAGGTCAGATGCACAGGGACATAGCATCGTCATTTAAAAGGGGCTCTGGAGGCATCCCAAAAAAGGTAACTTACATTATTACATGAAAATGTTTGACAAACTTTTAAAAAGGGAATTTTTTTTAAATCCTACATGATTTCGTCGGCACGGGAGTAAGGTCTATCCCAATTTTCTCAGAATCAAATTTTATTCATACATTGTCACGTTGCACATTATCCTGATTTGACTGTTCTGCGACAAACTATGCTGTTTGGGGGGGACCCCCCCCCCCCCCCCCGCATCCCTGACAGACCCTTACACTCATCGCATAGTATTAAAACATGTTTATTAAACATATAAACATGTAAAATTTCAATTTACTGAGTGAAGATCAGACCAAAATTTACAGTGTTAAAATTTTGCAGCAACCATACCCAGGAAGTTGAAATTTTATATAACAGAAATCTATTTATATAATGAAAATAATAAGAAAAATTATAATTACTTGTTCGTTTTGTTGTTGTTTTTTTTCTTTTACTCTTAAAATTGTTTTTACCGTTTAATTTATCTTCAGTATTTTTTTTCCTCAGGTCGACTCCTAATAACATTTTCTTTTAATATTGTTGACCCACCTACTTATTTAAAAGATATTTTGTATAAGTTAATTATGTAAACTTATAATCCTAATTATAGTTATAATTTATTCAAAATCGTGGATTAATTACATATGTAAACTGACTTCTTGTCCTCCCCTGCGTTTATTAAAGCTTTACTTAAAATGAAAATAAACCGCCTACACTTTTTGAGCCACTTTTAACTTTCCTGATAATAAAAAGTGGAATTCCTCTAGCTAGAAACGTTTTTCCATAGTATCTGAGCTTATTATCTGCCAAGGTTGCAAATCAATTCAACCGTCTCTCGGCTTCAAATTTTAGCTTTATTTCTTCACAAAGGCCCAAAGTACAGGATCTATTCAAAATCATTTTCATTCTCAAATAAATGTCCTCATAATTCTAAAATCACGTATTTAACACTGTGAGAATCGTAACAATTTCATATAGAGACTGTTTAACTTAAAACTTATAAATGCATCCACCTATTGTATTGTTTTCCCCTTAATCATTATAATTAAATTAATCTATAATTTCGTTTTTTTTTTTAAAGCTTGTTTTAAGTTTTTTCCCCAAAAATTCGTCCAAAAACTAATTAATACTATTACCTATGAAGGCTTATTCTACGATGCTTGTTATTTGAAAAGGTGATTTTTAAAAAATTGAATGTAATACATTCAAACAAATCGTCACAGACTGAAATTGAAAAACTGCTTCAGATTGATATTTCCTCGTTTTGGTTCAAAGTTGTATCCTCTGACTTCAACATTACATATTTATCGTAGTAGAAAGAAGCAGCTCTTGTTCGGAATTTAAAATGCTACAGTATTATTTTAAAAGTATGATGTAAGTACAATAGCAACAAGCATGTAACAAGTGGTATGGGGGAGGGTGGGGGGGGGGGGGGGGGGGGGG
>PRKT01000029.1:2363011-2397800 GCA_003671525.1 Saccostrea glomerata
GGGGCTTCCCCCTTTATCCAAACATTGATTCTACTATTGATCAATTTTACTGTTGATCTACTATTGACCCCCCCCCCTTTCCCATCCCCTTCCAACGCTAATGAAATGGGATTTCCAAGTTTGGACAATAATTTCTTTTATTTTAGTTTGTCATGTTCTTTTTCAGGTAAGTTGATTTTTTACCCTCTGATTGCCCCCACCCCCTCTATTTTCAATAACGATGCAAGTCCTTGACAAAATATTGCAACAAATATAGAATCTAAGATCATTCAGGATTATCATAAAATCCCAGTGTAGAGGGTAAAAGTGTTACATTAAAGTTTTAGAATTCAGAGAATTTAAAACTAACTATAACAGTTAGTTTTAAATTCTCTGAATTCTAAAACTTTAATGTAACAAAAGTTCGCACAAAAACGAATGAAAAGTATACACAATCACATTCAATAAAATTTAACATTAACCAAACATCCGATTGGTTTATAAATACATGTACATTGTATCCTTTATTATAATGAAAATTAGATTAATAAAGAAATGATATGTCAATTTATAATAACAGTTTTGAACTGTCTACTCTCTCAGATGAAATTCCTTGAATGTTAGGACACGGTGTGAATTCAAAAAATTGTTTGAATGAGTAAGCCCCCCCCCCCCCAAGAAAAAAAACAACTTTTGTTAGGTAAATGTATCCCCTTCCCCTTTCATAGAAAATTACCATTGATTTGATTTTTCAAAAAATAATTATTTTACTTTTGTTGTTCTGGAATTTGATGGATTGGTTGTGTTCTTTCAGTAATATATTTCATAACATTGTCATTGAATCTTCATTATATCATGCTAATTTATTATTTTACATGTTCTTCCGTTTCCCATTCGCAACTTTTGAAGTAATATACTTGCCCAAAGACATTGAAATATTATGCAAAGAGTTACACCTGAATTAAACAAAATCTGTTAGACTTTATAAGTGAACTATACCCTTCAAAAAAAAAGAAGTTTCATCCTTAAAAAAAAAAAGAAGTTTCATTTTTTAAACTTACCCTTGTTTGACTCCCAAACCCCATCCCCTCCCCTCACGAATGCACAGGTGAGTACACCGGACTCCATTATTTTTTTGTTTGTCTTATTATATAGATCATGTAGATAAATCCTGATAATTTATCAAAAATAGCCTACGAGAGATATGATACCTGTGCGAGAACTTTTTTACTTATTTTATTTCTTCTTCAGTAAATGTTACTTTTTAAAGATTTACAGGCCCGTCCCAACATTACTTATACTATACAGAAATGTTCATTGAAAGGCTGGTTGGCCCCCCGAAATTTTTGTGATAGAAGGAAAATGTATTGAAGGTCAAAAGAGGGGTACTAAAACTCAAATTTGCTTGTCAACTTTTTCAGGTAAGTACCCCCCCCCTTTCGAAAACGATGATACGTGGCTGATTTATTCATTGTATAAAGACGCAATTTACAGATTATATTTTACATTTTTGAAAAATAACATTTATTTTTTATTTTTTAACCCCGAGCAATTTAAGTAGACTCAGTGACATAAATAATGTTTTATGTATCCGAGTTTGTTGCTTAAACTCTCATCATAAACCACTAACTTGTTTCTTTTTTTCCAGGGATGCATAAACATTAAAAAAAATTCTTGCATTAAGGAAGGAATATTTCCCTTTAAAAAAATTATATAAAATTAATTTAAAATAGAAATCTGATACATGTATATGATATAATATTCTTTGTGCAAAAATCTTGTAATCTACTGGCAAGAGTAACAGGAAACCCAATGGAAGAACTTTGTCGCGTTGATTGGTCGTGAAAATTACACATATCATCTGTCAGCGAATCAACTCCTCATCCAGTCAATGAGCTACGTTCTATTGGAGCGTGTGAAAATACCGCCCTTGATAAGGTTTGTTGGTGCAAACCAATAGCAAATTTGAATTTCATTTGGACATTGAAATAAATAAGCAGAAAATGAAGCAAAAACAAATAATAACTCTTTGTTGAAGTTTATTATGTTTTTTAAGTAAAGAATAATGAGTTTTTGATGAAGTTGGAGTAAAGAGAACGATACAAGGCACAGCCAGATATGTAAAAGAGATCAGCCAATCAGATCACTCAAAGTCACGTGATATTATTTGGATTCCCACGATCAACACGAGGGTGAAATAATGCATCAAAACACGACATGACGGTTTATTTATATTCATGGGTGGGTATGTTGACCATCCCAAACCATATTTACCCAAAGGCACTTTATACATCCAGAGCGTAAAACGTGAGCAATGTGTTTGTGCTCATAGCAGACACACAAATACATGTAACACAAGGCATTATATTATGTTTATTTATGTCTCTGCTCATAGTCAATCCGAATTTTCTCTTGCTACACTGAGAGACGGTTAAACTCTGTTGAGATTCTGCTGGGCTAGATATTTGCGACGGCGTCAGTCCAAATATCCAGCCCAGCAGAATCTCAACAGAGATTAAGAGACGGTAGAAGTCTGATGAAAGTTTTCAATGAGAGCTTTATCTATTATTTGCTTGTGAAAATATATTGTCTTATTTCGTGCATGCTATCTTGCAATGAAAGATCTCCCAATCTAAGTCAAAATGCATGTGTACTAGCTATTTCTTGTTTCTTTAATATTTTTATGAATTTAAAACTTGACAGCTTATCAGTAGACCTTATTTGTTTTCATATGTAACAGGAAAGGAGAAAATGTATGGCTGGACCGGGAATCGAACCCGGGATCCCTGCATCTTCAGTCAGGTGATATAACCACTGAGCTATCCACGGCCCAAACCATTACATTCCTCCTTCCTTAGATGGTCTTCGCCTTCAAAGACAAAACCCAAGTTCTTATTACCCCCTGGCAGGACTTTGACCTGCAATGCCAGGGGTGGTTATCGGCACCAAATCTGTAACAGGAAAAGCGAAAATGTATGGCTGAACCGGGACTCGAACACGGGACCCCTGCATCTCCAGTCAGGTGCTCTACCAACTGATGTATCCATGCTGATATCCACGGCCCAAACCATTACATGTATTGGTTTGGGTCATGGATATCGGCAGCTTGGTAGCTTAGTCGGTAGACCACCTAACTAGTGTTGCAGGGGTCCCGGGTTTGATTCCTGGTCCAGATTTGGTGCCGTTGACCATCCCTTAGCAGAACTCTTTCGTGATGGAGGTAGGAAACATCTCTTGGATGGGGACAAATGTGATATTGAATACAATGCAAGATCAATCATCATAAAATTTATAAGGACAGATAAGTAAAAAATCCTGCTGGAATACCTTGCTAAACAATCGTTGAACTAGTCTTATCAATTTTTTAGAGGAGCAAATCCTATAATGTTACATTTTTAACAATATTTTTTTTACTAAGCCGACTCTTCTCATTTAATTTTCATTGAAAATCATCAAATTTTAAAGCTGATTAATTATTCTAAACTTTCCTTATTTGACTATCTACTATTTGGAATTCAATCCTTGGCAATACATTGTAATTTCCGCATAAAATTGTTCGAATAATCCCCCCAGAAATCTCGTGAGATTTTAAGCTTTCTTGACTGCCTCGCAAAAGAGCGGTAGTAAGTTAGATAATTGCGAGGTACTCTTAATATTACTAGTGCAGGTGAAAGTCCTGCCAGGGGCTAATAAGAACTTGGGTCGTGTCTTTGAGGACAAAGACCATTTAAGGAGGGAGTAATGTAATGGTTTGTGCTGTGGATATTGGCCCGGATAGCTCAGTTGGTAGAGCACCTGACTAGTAGTGATGCAGGGTCCTAGATTTTGATTCCCGGTCCAGTCATACTTTTTCTCCCTTCCTGTCACAGCTCTCTTGTAGATAGGGTACACACTCTTTCTGTGTTCTTGGGTTTCTTTCAGGCATTGTTCACCAAAACCAATCAAGATAGATATTTGGTCTTAAACTTTGTGGGCATTTTAACAAATCAGTTTTCTTTGAGAAATGTTGTAAATTTTGCTACTCTACACTGTTTTTAGCTGGGCTTATTGCTCAAAGAGCAATTGCCGGCTTATGTGATCCTGTTCAAGGCAGGATGTCGACCCCAAAATCGCCATTTTAAAGTTACGTGCAAAAATATAGTTCTATACTCTCAACCGCTTTTGAGATAATACAAACGCTAAATAAAGCAACAAAAATAAAACGAAGTTTTATCTATATAAATAAACATTAGTAGTAATGACTTTGAAAACTTCAGTCCGAAGTCAAAGAACATAGTTCATTAGCATAAGGATTTTTGATAATCAGTGTTATCGTAGTTCTCTACACATACAAGGAAAAGTAGGAGAGGGAACCAGACTGGCCTGTTTGTTTACATTCAGCTGCGGTACCAGATTAATTCTGATTCTGACAAAATCGGACCGTGGTACTAGGATTGAAAAACTCACTGTCAGTGTCTTATTATTTATATTGATAGTTTTAAAATAATTCATTCTACTCTGTAAATTCATTCTACTCTGTAAATGAGCCCGGCTCTCTGTACTTCTGAGTACTTTGATTCATTATTTGTCTTGCTGATTTGGTATGCCCTTTTATTAAAATGTCATTCACTAATTGTTTTTCTTGCTGATTTGGTATGCCTTTTCTATTTGAATGTCATTCACTTATTCTAGATGGGTTGAGCATATTGTTTTTAAGGCCATAATAAAAATATTCCTAGATTCTCATCCCCGCCCGCCCTGATTTTATACCCCCACCTCGATTTTTTTTATTTCTGTTTTTCTGTTGATCGGGATTGGTATTCATCTACCATTCTACTTTTGTTTTAAATCCCACGAACGTCGACATGATTTTGACAGCTGAAAAGATGGTAATTGCTGTAATACATGAGTATATATTTTAAATAAGGGTCATTGGTTGAAAAAGATTGGTGATGATGTGAAGTAAGAGATAATTGAACCTTTACTATGACTTTTATTTGGGTATTGTAGATAAATTTACACCGATTGACCAGGTCAATAAAAAATCTACAAAATTGAAAAAATATAAAATAAAAGCCGCCCGCCTGCCTTGATTTTTAAAAAAATTCAGATGAGAATCTAGCAATTTATTTATTATGGCCTAACCAATGTCTTCACAATTTTTTTATTGCCCTGTTGGGGTCTCACTAACTCTGCAAAAGTTTAAACTTGCATTTATCTGCACTGTAGATCATGCAGACAAGAACTTCATTTGTAAGCCTTAGTTATGTTCTGTTTCTTGGATATTTCTAAGAACTTCATTTGTAAGCCTTAGTTATGTTCTGTTTCTTGGATGTTTCTAATGCTGCTATTCACTGAGTGTTTTTGAGGTGCTTTATGGTTGGTGTTGAGAGATTTTGATACAAAATTTTAGTTTTTAGCTACCTGTAATATGTATATTAGTAATTTGTCTTTTGATATCTTTTTTTCAAACTCAACCAAAATAGTCCAGTAGACTGTAAATTTTCAAGTTTATAACTCATAATATCAAACTAAGAAAAAAATTCCTCAAACCCATTAGGGGAAGTGCTTGGTTGGAAATTCTGAAATTGTGACTGAATTGGTAGTGTATTTTGTATTGCTGTTTGCATGGGTATTCACTATTGGTTGTATGAGATGTAGTTGATGATCGGATACATTCCCATTGTATTGAATGTGTTAAACAATAAAGATTCCTTGCTGATTATCTTTAACTTGCTGCCATCCTACCCTGCATTTTTGCCTTTTGTTTCTTTTTCTTTGATGGTGTGGAGGTGATGGCACCCCCAAATACATAGGCCAAAATAAAATTATTGTAACAGTTATTAATAAAACAATAATAATTTCCCTCCCTCCCTCCTGGGCCTGAACCCTCCAGGTGGCAATTCCAAACAATTTTTTTTCAGGATGGACTGACTCACTCAAATGCATTCAAAATCACAAAGGAAAAATTCTCTTGCATCTATGAGTGGAAACACAATAAAGTTTATAAACTGGCTGGGTGGAAAGAAAACCTGTCCACCTCTTTACTCAGTCAAATGCGCTCAAAACCAATGGGAAAATCTATGAGTGGAAAAATAATTACGTTCATAAACTCACTGAAAGAAAATGTGTCCTATTCCATATATGACATTCCTAAAAGCTCATCTCTCTATAAACCTAGCAACCAATTTACGATTTACTCTGATAATTGCACTTGTCTTGCCCATAGCAATGTTTTTCAAAGTGTTGGAAGGGAGAGGGCTCAGAAATTACAGAAAGGATATGAATAAGCAAAAAAAAAAAAAAATGGAAAGAAAAAGAATTAAAATAAATAAAAATAAACGAGTATAAAATCTAAACTGTCCAAACCCCTCAGTCCTATTAAGTTAGGTAGGGAAAGGGCTCTGACTTTTTGGTACATTTTTATGCCCCCTTTCAAAGAAGGGAGGGCATATTGCTTTGGTGCTGTCTGTTGGATCACCAACAGTTTCCGTTCAATTTCTTTGCAGAGGTTACACATATTGAAATGAAATTTGGTATACAGATTTATCATAGGAATATCTAGATCAGGTTTTGTTTTAGGTTGGATCGAAGCATTTTGGACAGAGTTATACCCCTTGGACTTAGAAAAATTACAATTATTTGGGGGAGGGGGTCAGAAGTGTTTTATAAACATCTCTTGTTTTCTTTCAAATGCTGGAAACTAAATGTGTTTGACCACAAGCAAGTTGAAGCAACAAACAAGGCAGAATCAAATTTAAACCAGTGTTTGAAATAACTACATGTGTATGTGCCTGCATGTCCACCTGAGACACCCTAATTTTGCTGTGGGGAAACAGATTTGCATGTTAGTTTATAAATATCAAAAGAATGATTAGTATTGGTTAAGTAAAGTGTAACAGGCAAGGGGATAAAATTGTATGGCCTATAGATTTGAGATAGAAGTCCTGTGGATCTGAACTCATTCATATAATTGCTTATATGCTTAAAACAAATTTATAAAAGCTCGTGGAACAATTATTTTCTTGGGTTAGTAGATTTTTTGGTGGAACTAGCTTTCACATTCAGTTAGCCTTGCATTTACAGCTAATTTTATTGTGAGTTGCAAAAACTGTTAACACAAAAATTTTGGGACCCTTTACCTCTGACATAAAAATTGTAAGGTAACTTTAGATCATATAGTTACCTTACAGTTTTTATGTCAGATTTTTTTTCAAAGAAAAAAGAAACTTTTCTGCGCATTTATTGACTTTAAACAAGCTTTTGATACGGTTTGGAGATTTGGATTGTGGCATAAGCTATTTAAGAGTGGAGTCAGTGGCAAATGTTTTAACTTCATCAAAAATATGTATATTGGAATTAAATCTATGATAAATTTGAATGGTACAACCACAGATTATTTTAATTGTAACGTTGGAGTTCGCCAGGGTGAAAATCTATCGCCTTTTTTATTTTCATTATATATCAATGACCTTGAAGAGTTTCTCTCTGACAGAGGTATTATTGGTTTACAAAGTATAACTGATGCTATTGAAGAAGAATTATATGTGTATCTCAAGCTTTTCATTTTGTTATATGCAGACGATACTGTTATCATGGCTGAAACAGATGTAGATTTGCAAAAGGCTCTAGATGATTTTTATTTGTATTGTTCACAATGGAAACTCAATGTTAATGTTAGTAAGACAAAAATTCTAGTGTTTTCTAAAGGACCAATGTCAAAGAAGGTATTTTATTACAATAATAATGCAATTGATAATGTAAAAGAATTTAAGTATCTTGGGATAATATTTTCACGCTCAGGCTCATTTTGTAAGGCCAAAAAACATTTATGTGAACAAGCACAGAAAGCAATGTATGGTGTAATAAGGAAGATAAGACAATTTAATTTACCAACTGAATGTCAGTTAGATCTTTTTGATAAAGTTGTTGTTCCAATTTTGACTTATGGCTGTGAAATTTGGGGTTATGAGAACGTTGACATCATTGAACGTGTACATTTAAAATTTTTAAAACATATTTTCCATTTAAAGAGTAGCACGCCCTCGTATATGGTGTATGGGGAGACTGGGCGATTCCCATTGTATATTACTATTTTTACAAGAATGATCTCGTACTGGATAAAATTGCTTACCCCGAATTCTTCAGAAAACAAAATAGTTTGTGTTTTGTATAAATATCTATACTCTCATTATTTTCAAGGAGGTCCAAAAAACCCATGGGTAGATTTTATTTATAAAATTTTAACCTCTTGTGGGTTCTCTAACATTTGGTATGAACAAAGTTCCATTGACAGAAATTGGATACTTGCAGCAGTGAAGCAAAGATTAAGAGACCAGTTTATTCAAAAATGGCATAGTGATATTAATAACTCATCAAAAGGTCAAATTTACAAAATTTTTAAAATTGATTTTGGATTTGAAAAATATCTAAGTATTTTACCTAGTAAACTCCAAAAAATATTAATAAAATTTAGAACCTCAAACCACCACCTCCCGATTGAAACTGGTAGATGGTCAAATATTCCATTAGATGAAAGAGTTTGTAAACTCTGTAATACAGGGCAAATAGCAGACGAATTTCATTTCATTTTAGAATGCAAAACATTGAATAGTGTCAGAAAGAATCTTTTAAAATCCAGATATTGTAAAACGCCAAATACACTTAAGTTTTGTGAAATTATGTCAACGACAAATTTAAAATCTTTAAAAAACCTTTGTATATTTATATCTAAAATAAACGACACCGTCTGTCCTCCATAAGTTAAATGTTACCATATCCTCTTTTCTTTTATTTTTATTCTTTTTTCACTGTATGTTTATTGCTATACTTTGCACATATGTTATGCCTCTCATTTATGCTATTGTATCATAATTATATTTATTATTTTTCTTACAATTATGACATCTAATTTATAGGGCTGTATCAATATATCGATACGTATCGGTATTCAAGAAAAATATCGTATCGAAAAGTAACTTCCAATACGTATCGGACAGACATTTTTTCTTCAAATTCTGTTTAAAAGATGGGAATTTCAATCACCAAAGATTATATTTTACTTTTTTGAATTAAAACCTTTAATAATTATATAACTTTTAAGGAAATAACACAGTTTTTATGATTATAACAAAATACAAAGAGAATTTTTTTTAACATGTTGATTTTACTGTCATCAAAAGTTTTAATTGAAGTGTTATTTTTAAAGACAATGAGGCAAGAACTTTAAAATGGATAATAAAACACTAAATTGTTATGAAATTTATGCATCAAAATGATTTAGAAGCCTGTTCTGATGGACTTGTTTCAGAATCCAATATATCGCATATCGCTTTAAAAAATATTGTATCGTATCGTATCGAAATTTTTGGCTCAATACACAGCCCTACTAATTTATATATTGTACCTCATGTACCGTGGTGTGAGTGAAATAAATGAACTTGACCTTGACCAGTATAACAATAACTATATTACTTATGCATTGACCATGGGGATAGTAATTATTGGCAGGTGTGCAAGCTATTCAATTTACTTCTTGTGTAATAATGAAATTCAATAAAGTATTGTTTTTTAATATGGGAGACAGTCATATATGTGTGCTACATTTTAACACTCAGCACACCTTTTTTTTATTATAAGTATCTGTAACATTTTATAAGTATTTTTTTAACATTTAAAGGGTGAAGTTGATGATCAAAGTGATAATTGTTTAATCATAAACAACACTTGTTTCATACAGTATGCTAGTTTACTGCTATCAGCTGTTTTCAACAGCTGTAGCTGTGTGTAAGTATCAATTCATATAAATGTCAATGGACTTATCTGGATTTTATAGTAAAACTGTAGGCAATCCCCATTTTAACTTATTAATTAATAAAGATATATATTCTGTTGTCAAGTGTACCATACGTGTATGTAGTTTATCGGTATAGTTACCTGTAAATTAAGGTTATATAGGTGTGCCAAAACAATGGAGAAAACTGTGATACTGAACTGTTAAAGAATCAAAGTATGTTTTACTTCAGTAACTGAGCGGACACTGAGCTCAGCCTATGTATACATCCAACATGATACAACCATCAACAGTATCGGTGCACCCTGATCTTGATAATGACTTTGGATGAAACTTGTATAGCAAAGGCATGTGTCTAAGTAGGCTCCCTTGTCTTGAGTGATTGAGTGAACTGGTAAAATTTGGCAGCTAGCTGGAACATGCACATTCACTACATTGAGCCCAAATGGATCAGGCATGTCTTTGATGATGTATCTTTCCAAGTTCAGTGAATATTTTAATTTCTGAAAGATTTTACATTAAAAAAGAATTGGTTACAGAAGGGTGAAGGTTCAAGGTGTTTCCCCATTTATATGTAGCAACACTGTTATTCTTAATTGAAGAGCATGCACAATGGACAGCATGGAACACCTTGATCCTACCCAGAAATATTCCAATAAGCAACACTTCCTTATGTCTGTATAGAATATGTAGAGAGAAAGAGCAAAGGAGAAGGAAGTATTCCTATAGGCTGTAAGGTGTATAAGGGTTTACTGTGTTGCTCATTGGTTGCTTGTTTTCCTGTCTTAGCCTGGCTGTCTGTACCATACTCAGATTACTTAGCATTAACACTGTCTTAGATACCCTTAATATAACCTTCCATGTACACAAAGAGTGATAAAAGGTGTTTGCATATTGTCAAATTGATTAAATCACAGAATTTCCAATATGGAAGGACGTGTGAAGTGTTTGTAATTCATTGGTCAAGAAGAAGTTTTATATTTTAAAAAATGCATGGTGTGTGCTTTACTGGGCTAACACCAATAGGGGTTAGACTTTGTCCATCGTTTATCTGATTTTCTTTTAGTTTAACTGATAGCACAGATTTAAGGTGTCTGTCTGTCAGTAAAAGAAACTTACAAATCCTACTCCTACAAGTTTGGTCTCTTTTCAGTTAGACTTCAGACACAAATAGATTCTCCTATGATGCATATTTCTAATTGAAATTTCTGATGTACAAAAAAAAGACTAGCTCCTACAGTATTTGACTAATGTAATCAAGATAGAAATGTAACTTTTATAAGGTATTTTAAGGATATTTTTTTAAAACTCAGCACGAGATCTGTAAATATGCCTTTTAGCTAGACGGTGATTAATCTTTATGAAGAAAGAAAAGAACAGAAGAAAACGATTTGTCGATTATTAATTTATATTAAAATTTTATAAATCTTATTTAGAATCTGTGAATTAATTCGATTGTGGTAGAAATTATTTACATTCATAAAAAAACCACAGACTATGAAATTGAAGACTTTTTAAAGATATCACTATGTGATATATTGTGGTAGAAATTGTTGACTTTGAATAAGAAGATAGTTATATGATATATTGTGGTAAAATGGGAGGTCAACATTACTGCTACATTACGAAAACATTACTGCTACATTACGAAAAATTTCATCTCACTACCACTACATGTTCTCACATTTTCAGGCAATCATTACCGCTACATTTTATCAAAAGGATCAAAGCCTTTTATCTAAGGACTGAGATTGATTTTAAACATCTCCCATTTTATATTCATTGTAGAACTTTCAGAGAGAAGGGGGAGGGGGTATTTCATTGCATCAATACATCCCTTGTCTGTGAACATTGTCCTGATTTTTATCAGAATTAATTTTTTAAAGGGAGCAAATAGTTATGGACAGTTAGGACTTGGAACTCGAGATGACCAGCTGCTTCCTCAGAGAGTCCCCCTCCCTGACCTCTCTGATGGCTCTCCCCCACAGTCTACCCCACTGGTGCTGGTTAACAGGATCCGGTCTGTCACAGGCGGGGGCGGTCATTCCATTATAGTACAGGGTAAGCAACACCAGGAATATATGTTTTCAGAAATGCTGTGAGGACAAGAGCAATTATTTCCCAGAGTGGGGTGTGTCTGATGGAAAAAAGTTGCTAGGGAGGGGGGCAATGACCATGAAAAATGGCTTAAAGGTTATATTACCATCATGTAATATTTTTATCAAAGAAAAAATACACAGAGATAAATTAAACAGCAATTTTATGCATTTTCAAGAATTTTATGCACAGATCTAAATGCATGGCATTTTAAAAATTATTTATCTTTAGAGAATATTCGTCAGGGCATTGGTCGTTACTTTTGTGTAGAGACTAATATTGATTTTAGATGTGCTTAGATTCATGTAAATTTATCTAAATTCATGCATATTTGCATGCCGGCAACATTTTTGCTTTCTCCAGCTTTGGAAAGATTTCCTTTGAAGTAGGCATTTTAATTTTCTGCTCCTCAGATGATGGTAGTCTCTTTGTCTGTGGCTCTAACTGTAAAGGTCAGCTTGGATTGAATCACTGTAATGACATGCCAAGTTTCACCAAAGTCGATTTACCAGAGGCAGTTCAGAAGGTATCAGCTGGCTGGGACTTCACAGTGATTCTTACAGGTAAGTAATCTTATTGTCCTATACAGATTACACAGTGTTGTAATATGCAATAGACTGAAATGTAAATTGTTAAAAAAATTGATTTGTTGTAAATGTAAATCAGCATGGGTTTATGTCAGACCAGTCAGGAATCAATCCCTGAATTTTTAGATATTCTGTTGAATTATCTCTGTTAAGATTCAATACCTACTTGTTATTTGCATGATATTTCTATTAAAACAAAAACCAAAAAAGGATGTTTTTAGATCCTTCCATGTATAATGATCAACAGATCATGACCCCCTGGGATAGGGCAAGACCACAATAGAAGATCAAAGTTTAACATAAGACTACATAGCAGAAAATCTTTAAAAAATTCTTTTTAAGCAATGTAATTGTCTTGTCATTTATGTATGAAGCATCCTCAGTTACTTTAGATTCAGGAAATATCAAATCATGTCCCAGTATAGGGAGGGGTAGGCAGGAGCCACTTACATTTTAATCTTTTCAATTGTGAATTGATTTCTGCTTTTCTCTAGCCAAAGGCCTCAGGTGAGACATGTGACCCATTAAACCTTTTTTGTTGCATGCTACAGACAATCCAGGAATAAATGATATTGTCTTATGGAGTTTGTATGATGTTTAATATTAAATTTATGGGTTTTTTTTTACATTTGTAGAAAAGGGAGAGATATTTGTATGTGGCTCAAATGAGTTTGGACAGCTGGGTTTTCACTCAGGGAGACTTCCTAAAACCTTAACACCTGTAGGTAGGACTGAATAGCTCAAACCTTAACAACACCTGTAGGTAGGACTGAATAGCTCAAACCTTAACAACACCTGTAGGTAGGACTGAATAACTCAAACCTAACACCTGTAAGTAGGACTGAATAGCTCAAACCTTTACAATACCTTTAGGTAGGACTGATTAGCTCCAACCTTAACACCTGTAGGTAGGACTGAATTACTCAAACCTAACACCTGTAGGTAGGACTTAATAGCTTAGACCTTAGCAACACCTGTAGGTAGGACTGAATATGTCAAACCTTAACAACACCTGTAGGTAGGACTGAATAGCTCAAACCTTAACAACACCTGTAAGTAGGACTGAATAGCTCAAACCTTAACACCTGTAAGTAGGACTGAACAGCTTAAACCTTAACCCTGTAAGTAGGACTGAATTACTCAAATCTTAACACCTGTAGGTAGGACTGAATAGCTTAAACCTTAACACCTGTAGGTAGGACTGAATAGCTTAAACCTTAACACCTGTAGGTAGGACTGAATAGCTCAAACCTTGGCACCTGTAGGTAGGACTGAATAGCTCAAACCTTAACACCTGTAGGTAGGACTGAATAACTCAAACCTTAACACCTGTAGGTAGGACTGAATAACTCAAACCTTAACACCTGTAGGTAGGACTGAATTACTCTAATCTTAACACCTGTAGGTAGGACTGAATAGCAAATCTTTAATCTATTTACAATAGCAAATCTATATACAAAACTTTCTTAAACCTTAACACCTGCAGGTAGGACTGAATAACAAATTTATATTCTATGCACAATAGCAAATCTAAATACAAAAACATGTATATGTAGGTACGTGGGCCAGAAAACTATTTTACTTTTTATGTTAACAGGTTTACAGATTTACAAGCAATTTAAATTCAAAATTGATAATTTTAAGGATATTTTTGATTGCACAGTACTTGTATGTAACGGTATCCACATTGTGAAGAAACACCTTTTATACAAAAACAGATTGCATGTATACTCTTAAGTTAAAGTTCTTTTATAGATGAAAGTGCCACTACCAGAAAACTATGGGAAAATAATTGATATTGCTGCAGGTTTGAGACACACATCAGTTTTGACAGGTATGTTTACTTAACAAAATTGGTCATTGGTACATGTATCTTGAACATTGATGTATTAAATACCATGGAAGTCCCAACCCACTTATTCTTAGTATTTTTCCCAGAATATCTTGAACACTATGATATCTCAATGTTTTTCATCAGACCTACAAGCAGATCTTAAATCTAATTTTTCAGAGGTCTTGTTTTCCCTAAAGGAATTTTTATGCTTCTGTAATAAATTCAGCAAATTTAGTTTTGAATTCTCAAACCCTATCTTGATCTATTGATTTTTTTTATCAATAAGCCCATTACATAAAACATACATGTAATGCACTTAATAACTTGGATTTCTCCAATAAAATTTTGATGACGCTACACAGTTCTAATTTAGAATGTAAAAATTCCAGCCTGGGTGTTAAATGGCTATAATGATTGTGTTTTTTGTTGTTGTCATTTTTTATTTATATAAGTATCCTTTTAAGGATGGAATCTTAACTTTTTCTTTGAAAATTTAAGATGTAACGTATTTGGAAACTTATGCTTCACCCAGCACACTGGTTAAAGAAACTATTAAAATACACTAAGATTTTGATCACATGACCTTGAAGTTTGACCTAGATTTTTAGCTCACCTGAGCCGAAGGCTCAAGTGAGCTTTTCTGATAACATTTTGTCCGGCTTCTGTCCGTCCGTCTGTCTGTCCGTCTGTCTGTAAACTTTTCACATTTTCAACATCTTCTCAAGAACCGCTGGGCCAACTTCAACCAAACTTGCCACAAAGCATGCTTGGGTGAAGGGAATTCAAGTTTGTTCAAATAAAGGGCCACGCCCTCATTCAAGGGGAGATAATTGAGAATTAGTGAAAATTTGGTGGTATGTTTTAAAAATCTTCTTCTCAAGAACCACTGTCCAGGAAAGATGAAACTTATGGGGAAATATCCTCAGGTAGTGTAGATTTAATTTTGTTCAAATCATTACCCGGGGGGTAGGGCGGGGCCACAATGGCCGACCAAAGTTTTATATAGAAATATATAGGAAAATTCTTTAAAAATCTTCTTCTTAAGAACAGCAAAGCCATAATTGCTCATATTTATATGGAAGCATCCCCAGGTAGTGTAGATTCAAGTTTGTTCAAATCATGACCCCCGGGGGTAGGGCGGGGCCACAATGGCAGACCAAAGTTTTATATCGAAATATATAGGAAAATTCTTTAAAAATTTTCTTGTCAAGAACAGCAAAGCCATAATTGCTCATATTTATATGGATGCATCCTCAGGTAGTGTAGATTCAAGTTTGTTCAAATCATGACCCCCTAGGATAGGGCGGGGCCAAACTTCTACTTTTTCCTAGCCACAATGCTCAGGTGAGCGATGTGGCCCATGGGCCTCTTGTTAAAAATATTATCTTTCCTTATAACTTTTGATAGAGAAGAGATCATGGAGATAGGACTTCCATATTTGACATGTGAATTGCATCAGATGTTTCCAAGCATGCTATACTTTTTTACCCTTTGACCTTGACCATGTTTGACCTAACTTTCAAAATCTTAAATTGGTGTTAATTTGGTATGACATAAGAAAGGGCTTATATATTTGACACAATATGGCATAGATAATGGCATCCCATCCACTAAGACACTGAAAGTGGGGGAACACAATTCTTTGAACATACTTATTTTTTTAAAGCTATATCCATAATTCCTTTTTCCTGTATAATGAATTTGCGTAACTCTATATATCAAATTTGTAATACAGTATACAAGTTTTTGTTCAAGACTATCACCAACAAATATGTTAGGAAGAAATTCTTACAAAACTTTATGTTTATATACAAAAAAACGACAAAAATGTTTATTTTTTCAGCAATTTCCAAGTGCTTTACAACTGAAATATTCTAATTTACTAATATATATGATGAATTTTATATGCATAAAACATAAGAAAGATTTAAGAAACATTTATTCACATCAAAGACTATTTTAGAAAATGGTGATGGTTTATAGCCCGACTTCAGTGGATTTACTATATAGCACTGGTATTAAAATAACTAATCAACTACCACTGAATTTTTCTATGTATTAAACAAAGATTTTATAGCCAAATTTTCTTTAATATTTAATGAAATGGTTGTAAAATGTAGGCAGGAATCAGGAATTAGTGTGCGTAGTTCTTTTGCTATCTTTAGAAATTTGTTATAAAAGATGTTATAATTTCATAATTTTTATTATACTTTACAGGACTCAAAATCAGTTTGCGATATATCCATAAATTTATAAGGTCAGAGTTATATTGTTATAACTATAAAATTTTAGAAATGATTGTTAAGAATATTGCCAAGAAAAAATTCGCTATATCTGTGAATTCGCTATGATCATGTTTGTACCAAAAGAGTTTTACTGTATACATCTAGTACATTTAAATTGACCAGAAAAAATTAGTAAGTTTGATTATGCATGATTATAATTTCCATTATTTGTATTTTAGCATGGGTTGGCCCAATTGCTTTGAGAACTTTGATTAAACACATGTTTGCTTTTATGATGAAGTAGTTTTCAAGTGGAATATTTAGCTTTTCACCTGTCAATAATGACCATAATTTTCAAAAACAGACCCCCATATTCTTAATATGTTCTCGTAGATAACAAACATCCTCTTTGTTATTAGTTTAAATTGTCATGTAAATTTGTCAATAAAGTTAATTCTATTGTACAAGTGTTTAATTAAACCTAATGCTGAGTTCCTGTCTCTTCCTTGTACCATGTGCTGTATAAACTGTTATTAAGGATTTAAGTATTGTATTGTATCTACTTGATGGCATATCAATGTCATAGTGAAGTCAATAAGTTAAGAACTAATCCAGACATTCAAATGAATAAACTTACTGTGAAATTTTGATAAAACCATATTTTCCCAAGCAAAGGGTTCATGGTCAGCTTACACTAACAGACAGAAAACCCTTGGCTTGCAAACTTGACTTTAGTCCATTGGAAGATTTTTTATTGTCTCAATATGGTTATTAAGAAAAAAAGTTCAATACATGACAATCATGATAACTTGTCCAATGGAAACTATGATGGGAAAATATACATTGTTTTGACACTTTGATGGAAACTTTGCATATTTACAATACAACCAAAGAGGGGTGAAACATAGATAAGGGCATTTTTTTTATTGGTTATATTCTTCTCAAAACTGACCATCTCAGATTTTCAAAAATTTGTGAAAAAATAAAACTGATTTGTTTTTCAGTAATCAATCTTTTTTTTAATTTAAATTTTACTATTTTAATCACATACTTTTTATGAAATTGAAAATGTGTGAAGAATTAAAATCTGTTCATTTGGCCATTGACCGAGTTTTGGAGGTGGCATATGCAGGATTTTAGGTCATGTCAATGACAGATAGATTTATTTTATTATCTTTTCACCTGAACAAGCAATATATGTTAAAATTTGACATATGCTAATTTTAGCTCAATTTATGGGATAGCACATGCAGTAAAATGTAGAGCTTTAAATTCATTGGATGGATGCAATAAATTGACTTGTTACTTCTTTTTTGAATTTATTTTTAACATTCTTTCAATAATTTAAGATTACTTTAAGAATGTTTTTTAAGAACTTTTCCTGGACTGTAATGAAAATGTTCTATTTTTAATATCTCCCTATGATAAAATATTTGAGGCAAGAGGTTTTAACTCGGACAAGTTTTTTTTTTCAAAGTTTTATTCTTTAATAGCTCCCTATTAAAAACACTGAAAAACAAGGACCTTTGCATAATTTGATCTCCAGAATTAGAAAGTTATTAATAACCTTGATAAGTATTTACCATATTTTGATTGGATCCCGACCTTTACAGCTGAAGGAAAAGTCTATTGGTGGGGGATCAAAAGAAAAATCAAGGATGAAGATCTACTGACTGAAGTAGTGAAGAAATCCATAGAGATACCAGTACTAGGAAGAGGTACTGTATCCCAACACTAGGAAAAGGTATTGTATCCCAGCACTAGAAATCAGTAGAGATCCCAATACTAGGAAAAAGGTACTTTATCCCAGTATATGTACTAGAAAACAGTAGAAATCACAGTACTAGGAAAAGGTACTGCATAGTGTGAGGGCCATTTTAAAATATCCAATTAAAGCTTAACTTGTATCAAAATCTCCAGTAAGATATATAAAAAAAATCTATAACTGCACCTGTAGCACTGTATGCAAGGTATGGTTCTCATTGTAATTGTTAATCCGCTCATTTAAATAATATAATACAGTTTTTTTCTGTCAGTCTTCCTCTATAAAGAAGGCATCTTGAAAAAAATTATAAATCATTAAATGGACTACATACATGTAGTAATATGGGCGAGTTGAGGGAAAATATAGTCTAAAGAAGAATACAGGTGCAGGATTTATTTTCCATGTACATTGTACTTGTGCAATGAAATTGATCCCACAAAATATGGATAAAGGAAGACATCTCCAGAAAGGGGAAATTTAAATAGATTAAGTGAAAAGAAGATTGGGATGGTAAAGATGTATACATTTTGAGTGATGGCTATCAATAGTGGTTATTATATTTTTCTCTTCTTTACAGAGATGCCTGTTGGAGACAAGATTGTGAAGCTGTGTGCTGGATCATTTCATACCTTAGTTCTCACAGGTAGTGTATTTCCATCAAACAAACAGTGAATGTACATGTATGTTGTTTAATTTTTCACACATACTATGATGCCACCACTTGCCCATGGAGGGTACAAATTAATTTAGACCTGTCATTGGCACTTACAGCCTTTGAGCACTGAAGGGTCTTAGCACCTACTTCAACTTTTTTAGTAATTCAAAAGAGTAATAACCACAATTAATGAAAATTTTGTCTCACTTATAAAAAGAATATGGAAATATTGTGAAAGATAAGGTGGCACAAAAATTCATTGATCTGTAGTATTTGTACTTTCTTCAGAAAAGGGGAATCTGTTGATTTTTGGAACTTTGAAATATGGAACATCCACACAGGAGAGTTTGTCCAAAGGGGATTCCATACAAATAGCTTCCATTCCCAGCTCACTGTTTGATAGTCCCATAATAAAGATTGCAAGTGGCTGGACACATTGTCTAGTAGAATCAGGTTTGTAGCCTTAAAAACTTAGGGTAGATGAAATGCTTTTCATTCAATCCGTTTGTTTATTCTATTCAGTCTACGATATTTTTATAAATAAAGTTCAGTTAATGTGATTTTAAATGTATTCACTAGAAAATCTGTTTTTTTTAAAACTATGAATTCACAGGAGAACGAAATCACAGAGCTATAGAGTCATTCTCAGTGAGAATTAAAGAAATTGGCTTATGAGTTACGATTAATGTAATTATTTCACCAAGTTTCAACAAAATTGATGAGAGTCAATTTCCATCCCATTTTGATGCTAACAGAGAAATGACACCAAATTATCCATCTTTCAAAAAGAAATTAAAGACAAGCATGCCATATATATAATTGTGTACGTAAATTATCATAGAAGACATAGGTATAAACAGTTTGTCAGTATATTTCCTCTCAAAGTGTAAATTAGTGCGATTCTGGGGGAGGGCCTGGGGGGTACTCCATAAAATTCAGAGTTAATCACATTGTGTTATTATTTAATATGGGTCAAAAATTTATTACCAAAACAAGTGCCTGCATATGTATCAGAGACTTGTACATCTCCTATATAAAGATGATCGTCTTGCAGGTCTCTGTAAATAGTGCTGAAAAGTGATATGTGTAGGTAATTACAATATTCCTTGTTGTATAAAAAATGCTTTCGGTTTTTGTATTCTTTTTATTAGCAAGTGGAAAAGTATATTCCTGGGGCAGAGGAAATTATGGTCAGCTTGGTCTATCATGTGACCAGTCACATGACAGTAAACCACAACAAATACAAGAGTTACAAGGAATAAAGTCACTAGAATGTGGCTCTGAGCATAGCTTAGTCACAACAGGTAAAATGATTTCAAATAAATTTTACACACTTTCTGATGAAAATTGTGGATGTTTTGATTGTTATCCCTTTCTGTCTGTAATCATCAATTTGTGTCCTAACCTTCTAGAGACTTTTTGCACATGATTGATTTGGTTAATAATAATGTTTTCTGGAGGGAGCAAAATAATTAAGATGACTTTTTGACAGCTATTTTTTGCAGCGTGTACGCTTATTAAGACTAAAAACTTGATTGTTTGGATTTCTTTTCATCCCTCAATATTTTGTCAATATTCAGGATTATTTGCATTTTTAAGCTTACTTGTACTTGATGAATGAGACTGATGGCTGGAATGGGTTGCTTTGGTTGTAGATGATGGGACATTGCTTGCTTGGGGTTGGAATGAACATGGAATGTGTGCCACAGGAAATGAAGACAATGTACAGACCCCCACAGCAGTTAAAGCCCTGTCTGATTTCTTGTGTGTGGACTGTGGTTCTGGTTCTGGTCACTGTTTTGCTCTGTGTAAAGATAAAACTTGATCCAGAATTTTTACTGAAATGCCTTTGTAATAAATGTGACATGATTTTGTATAGGGAATTAATTATTTTCTTTGTGTCCTTGTAAATACAATTTTTAAAATATATATACATATTTATGAGATGCATTTTTATTAAATACATTATCCTACCTCATGTATTGTGGATTCTTGTCTGTTTTAATCATTGCCCCTGATGGTAGGGGTGGGTCACAATGTTTACTTATTAGGTTTGTTACTGAGTGTTTACAGAAATGAATTGGGTTGACAAATCTCGTAGATGAAGAGGCAGAACAAAAAAGCAATAATAACCTGGTACTGTAGTTATATACTGAATCATCCTCAGGTTGTATAGATTTTAGTTCATTCAAATCATGACCCACAGGGTTAGGATAGGCCCACAGTGGGTAGTCAAAATTTTACACATATAGGAACAATTTAAATGTGTTTGTGAAACACTTATGACCCTGTATGGCAGCTTATGGCAATGCAAATTATGCAAGTAAAATTCTAAAGATTTAAAATGTTGATACCCAAACAAAGTGTCGATGAATATATCAGTATTTGAAATATGAAAGCCCAAATACCCACCATATAAAAGTTATCGCTTTAAAGTTTTTATAGAGTGGGCCAAACTCTAAGGTCAATTAAGGCAAAGGAGTCAAAATAAATGGTTCCCAGGATAAGGCTTTCTTAATAGAAATACACTAGATGTCATGTATAAAAACCCGAGTACCAACTGTTCAAAAGTTATGGGTAAGATCAAAGTTTTTTAGCTCTACTGGTCAGAGACCAGAAGAGCTTATGCGATAGTAATGCGTCCGGCGTCCGTCCGTCCGTCTGTCTGTCTGTCTGTAAACAATTTTTCAAAATGCTACTCCTGCTACAGATTTGATTTGATTTCAATATAACTTGGCACACAAGTAGACTACACTAAGATACATAATTCCGTGCATCGGTTTTTGATTTCGATGAACGGTGTTGCCATGGTTACTAAAAATAGAAATTTCTTTGAATTTTTTTCAAAATGCTACTTCTCCTACAGTTTTGGTCCGATTTCAATATAACTTGGCACTCAAGTAAAATACACTAAGATACATAATTCTGTGCATTGTTTTTTGATTTCGATGAACGGTGTTGCCATGGTTACTAAAAATAGAAATTTCTTTGAAATTCTTTCAAAATGCTACTCCTCCTACAGTTTTGGTCCGATTTCAATATAACTTGGCACTCAAGTAGACTACACTAAGATACATAATTCTTTGCATCGGTTTTTGATTTCCATGAACGGTGTTTCCATGGTTACTAAAGATAGAAATTAATTGAAATTCTTTCAAAATGCTACTCCTCCTACAGTTTTGGTCTGATTTCAATATAACTTGGCACACAAGTAGACTACACTAAGATACATAATTCTCTGCATCGCTTTTTTGCTTTGAGTAGTGGCAAGGATCATTTTTCTATTTATTGCTGTTTTAAAGTTTCAAGTCGCAACTGCTACTTTTCTCTTCCTTTGTTTTAAGTATAAACCAGTAGAGCTACAGTCTTGACAGAGACTTCTGGTTCCATTAAAGGTCATCAAACTTGGTACCCAAAGGAAGGTCTTGTCACAAGTTCACCGTTGAAATGCTGCTAAGAAAGCTCTAGACTAATTGTTTATATCCAAGGTTAAAGTTAAATTTTAAAAGTGGGTAAAAATCTAAGGTCAAGGACAAAAATATCAGTTTGTAGATTGTGATTATAAGTAACCGGCAGAAGAAGAATGTTTATACCCATGGAAAGGTCTATTCACTATAAATACACATGTGAAGTATGAAAGCCCTAGCACCAACTATTCAAAATTTATGTCCAAGGTTAAATTTTTTTTGAAAAGTGACTCCAAGTCCAAGGGTTGAAATCACTTATATACATGTATACCCTGAAGAAAAGGACTTGTCAAAGAGAAATATATTCAGAAATATAAATGCTCTTGCACCACTGTTCAAAAGTTATCGTCAAGGTAATTTTTTTTATATAAACAGGTCAAGGTCAAAATTGTCTATATTCATCTGTGAAATATGAAAGCCCAGTGCATTGATTGTTAAAACAATTATGGCCAAAGATTATTTTCTTTTAAGGGGACCATGCAAACTCTAAAGGTTGAGGTCAAAATACCTATACCAAAGCCTAAATGAAATGACTTGTCAAATAGACTGAATATCCATTTAAAGTATGAAAGCTCTAGCATTAACTGTACAAAAGTTATGACCAGGTTATAATTTTGATAACTTTTTTTCCAAAGTGGGTGAGAGGACAAATAGAAATGTACAATATTATTAAAGTAATAACTAACCAATTAAAAATTTTGAACAAATTCAAAAAAAATTGTGGACAAACACATGAAACAGCTTAAAAGACATTCAGTCACACCACAGGGGCTTGCTCCCGGCGTGTAATAATTATTTAATTTTCAAAATCATATACTGTAATAATAATACTACTGTAGTTTTATTATGACGGTATATGATTTTTTAAAATAAATAATTATTACACGCCGGGAGCAAGCACTTGTGGTCACACAGACAGAGCAAAAACTATATCTCCGAATATTGGATGACCGATTTACGTATCGTGCAAGGGATTGCGTTATGGTACGAATTATCAAATTCTTGCACAACCCCAGAAATGATTACGTTTTACTCAAAATAAACTTAAACGATGTCTTCTCACATTAGAAGCTCATTAGGACAAGGAAAGAAGAAAGTACAGGTAATATTTAATAGCATTCTGTATAGTTAATTTTGGGTAGGTGTTGTCTTAATTGGTTTTAAAGAAATCATGTCTTTGGTATATGTTTGATATTGCGTTCGAATTTCCTCTAATTTTCAGGTCTCGTTTGTAATAAGAGATGAAGTTGAAAAATACAATCGATCAGGTGTAAATGCTCTTCAATATGATCCAGCCTTACGAAGACTCTATTCTGCAGGAAGAGATTCCATCATAAGGATATGGAATACCCAGACGAACAAGGTTTGTACTAAGTTACTTTCACAGTAAAATCCAACGACTGAACAAGAACCCCCTTGTCTCAATTTGTTGTTTAACGCCCCTCTTGGGATATTTTTTACTGATAGTCATATGGGTACCCCACTAATGTCTAAGGGAGGACTGCAAATTTATACTGAATATGCCTGGCACCGGGGGCCATTGAGCATGAACTGTAAGGGATCAATATCTGTGTTCGTACTAAACAAGTTTTACTGTATAAGCTATATATTTTTAACTATTTACCTGTGTGCAATGTGTGGGATGTTAGTGGCAGTGCAGATGTACTCAAATTTGATGAGTGATGACCATGCTTATGAAAATTCAAAAGAAAAACAATTGTTACAGTTCATGTAAAAAGTTTCGATGCATCTATTTTATTTTTTATGTTAATTAGTTGTCAACCAAGAATTGTCTTTCTCTCAGATACATGTCGATTTCTTGTTAGCAAGTTTTACTTTTGATCCTGTCAGTTGAATTTTGACAAGTTATTGAATTCAAAGAATTGTCTGTTGACGAGGTGTCTTGTACCAAAATGACTTTTATGCTAAAGATTGTATTAGTAGCCCTAAAAAAGGGATGACTGCACTTTACGCTGTGTTTTTAGTCTTTTTCGGTCGCTTCTATTTCTTTTAAATCTTAACATAATTTCACTTTTATACATTTACTACAGAAGTCTGTCTAATTGACAGCCAATTTAAATGTTAAAATTAATTTTAGACTATAAGTATAATGCAACAATTAATTTCATGTTTTTTGTCCTTAAATTTTTCCAAAGACAGAGAATTTACACTTATTTGCCTTTGATTGAACATTATGTATGTACATGTATCATGATGTATGAGAGGAGGAGCTAATATCGTAAGAATGGATCTTAAATTAGAAAAAAAATATGACATCACTATTTTCCATCTTCCTTTTTATTCTGTATGGTACAAGTACATTATTTACAAAGGTTCAAAACGTATAAGCCCAACCATGTATTTCATAGTAAAGAATATTTTAAATCAATGGCTCACTATTTAACGTGTTCGAGCACAGTGTCCTAATTTGCTCAAAACATGCTACACGTACCAGTAAGTCACGTGATGGAATTACCTAAAATTACCTAAGTAAAGATATCATGTGGTGAATTATAAAATTCAACATGTCACATCCCTTGGTTACAACAGAGAGAGCGAATGTAAGAAGAAGCAGTTTTTTTCTCTTTTAAACCATGAGTGCATGTTTATATATAAAGTCCGTAAAAAAAGTGGGTGTCGTCATTATGGAATTGAGATTGAAGAAATTGGGATGACCCCCGCCTTATAAAACAGATTCGTATATTGTAAATAATACTTTAATTTATTGTAATTAAGTAAAGTTGTAGATTAGATGTTGATCATTCCTGCAATTAAAAGAAAAATGTCTGTTTGGAAAGTTTATTTTGACACATATTTTGTATATCCTTAAGTGCAGTCACCCTTTGTTCCTTTATTGCATTCAGAGCTGTTGACTTCATGAATATCTATTCCACAAACAATTTCATGACCAGTTTTTTGTTTTCAGGATCCTTATATCCTATCCATGGAACATCACAATGACTGGGTGAATGACATCATCTTATGCTGCGGAGGAAGAACTTGTAAGTAGGATAAACAATGTAGTGCTTTCCGAATTGAATATCAATTCATGCAGTTGCAAAACATGAACAATTACATGTATTAAATAAATATTTTAAAAATCATTTTTTTAATTAATATTTTGCATAAAGTGAAACTTGAAGTATTTATGATATAATAATGATATTTTTCAAGTAATATCTGCATCCAGTGACACCACAGTCAAAGTATGGAATGCTCACAGAGGATTTTGTATGTCAACACTCAGAACACATAATGTAAGTCACACTGTTACAGTAAAAGCTGTAAAAATCTTAAAGTATAATCAATAGTTGAGATGTGGGCTTGTATTTATATGAAAAAAAAAAATCACATACAGTAAAACTAAAGAGCTTAGTAATATAGGAAATCAATGTTAACAGAAACTTTTTACCAATCTTTGGAAGACTTGTCACTATATATTTCTTTTATGGGTGGGAGGAACTTCAGATATAACTATTAAGTTTTATACATGTAGTACATTGTAGTACATAATAGTAAGTTTTATAGTACATTATAGTAATACTACATGTAGTAAGTTTTATAGTACATTGTAGTACATACTAGTAAGTTTTATAGTACATTGTAGTACACACTAGTAAGTTTTATAGTACATTGTAGTACATACTAGTAAGTTTTATAGTACATTGTAGTAACATACAAAGGTGAGTTTACAGTATTAATTTTTTTTTTCTTGCTTCCTTTTGGATGACGTTAAGAATATTATTTTTTTCTCAGGATTACGTGAAATGTCTTGCCTATGCTAAAGACAAGGAACAGGCAGCTTCAGCAGGCCTAGACAGTGCAATATTTCTGTGGGACGTCAACACCCTAACAGCACTTACCACCTCTAACAACACAGTCACAAGTAAGAGGAAATCGTAATAAAGTCAAACCACATATTTCCGTGGGTCAAATTTTCAAGGATTGAGAAATAAAA
The DNA here is from genome assembly GCA_003671525.1 of Saccostrea glomerata. Lineage (NCBI taxonomy): Eukaryota > Metazoa > Mollusca > Bivalvia > Ostreida > Ostreidae > Saccostrea > Saccostrea glomerata. Next base: position 2,389,351 of record PRKT01000029.1, read on the forward strand.
TATTATTTTATGGGGACTTGATTTCATGGTTGGAGAATGTTGAGTAGTAAAAAAAAACTGTTGTGCATATGGTATTTTAAATTTTTGGGTGGTCATAAATTTATAGGTCTCTCAATGCCTCGGGAAAAAAAAAAAACAAAAACAAAAAAAAAAACACCCACGAATATTAGTGTTTTACAATACTGGTATGTCTAAAAACTTTGTAACAAGTCAACATATATTTCTTTACTTCCTCCACCAAAGTAGTGTAAGAAATGTCACTATCTCCAATAAAAAAGTAAGTCACATAAAAGTAAGTGAATTTTAAATTACCAGAAGTGTTGAACTTCATAATATGTAGAGGATCTTACCACTACTTAAAACACAGTCTCATATATACATGTACTAGTAATGGACATTTTATTTAACAAGCACATATGAAGGAAAGTTAAAAAAAAATGTTCCTCCTGTCAGCATAAAATTTTGGTTACTGTAAACCAACTTTTATTCGCGACGACTTTATTTCGCGATTTACCAGTGGTATGCTAGTTTGCGACAATTAATTTTCGCGATCAAGCCTATTTTGTATCTATTGTTAATAGACACGTACACTTCAGGGACCGGTTCGCGGCGAGAAATATTCGTGATGACTAGGCTCTCGCGAACTTCGCGAAAATTTCTAGCACGCGAATAAAAGTTGGTTTACAGTATATTGTGTATAACTAAAACATTGAGTCTCCATTGTAAAACTCCCTCAAGGTGTCTAAATGAAACCAACATTTTGGAAATAAGAATTATTTGAAAGCACCAAACTTTATCTGAGATGTTTAAAAGTGGATTTAAACAGTGTTTTTCACATTTAGTTAAACTTCCCCTTATAAAGCCTTGTTTTCTCCATTCTAGCCTCCAATCTTCATGAGAACAAACACTCCATCTACAGTTTGGCCATGAACCCTCCGGGGACGGTCATTGTATCGGGATCAACAGAGAAAGCCCTGCGGGTCTGGGACCCCAGGACATGTCAGAAGATAATGAAGCTGAAAGGACACACTGACAATGTCAAAGCTCTGGTGTTAAATAGGGATGGAACACAGGTACACACTGTAGGGGGGCATTTAGGATAAAAATAAAGGGTACAAGTTAAAGGAATCTGAAAAGTGATTCACTAAGATTTAAATTTCTTACAAGATTGAGTGAAGGGCATTAGCTTTTTATCAAGAGTAAATTTGTTTTTTTTACGTATGTATGTACATTAATATGTTTAGTCTGTAAATATTGATTTTTCTGAAGAAAGGATTTTTTAGCATTTGGTAAATTATTCTTTTCCAGTGTTTATCTGGTAGTTCTGATGGGACCATACGTCTCTGGTCATTGGGACAACAAAGATGTGTGGCAACCTTCCGAGTTCATGATGAGGGAGTGTGGGCTTTACAAGCTAACGAAGCCTTCACTACTGTCTACTCTGGGGGTCGGGACCGGCGAATCTGGGCCACCGACATACGCAATCCAGATTACAGGACACTTATATGTGAGGAGAAAGCCCCGGTTCTGAAGGTGAATACCTAGTTATGGTAGATTTAAAGTCATGGCTGATGCTGAGTGGTTCCTTATACATGTACTTGTATTAAACATTTGTACAAATTTAGCTTCAGAAACTACATGCATACAATAACCATGGCTTTAACACTAAATAATCTAGCTTACATCCGGCTATTGAAAATGTTTATTTTATTTGACATTTACTGATCTTTAAAATGATTTTTTTTTCTTCAGTTGGAATTAAAATGATTTTATTTTGCAGCTGGAATTGACACAGGGAAATACTGAGAATGCTTCATTATGGGTGGCCACAACAGATTCCTGTATCAGGAACTGGGTTTGTTGTTAATTTTTATTTACGCATTTGAATTTCACAAGGAGCATCGAGACATTTTGACCTGAGAAGTTAAGCATTTATATCAATTATTTTGTACTTTTTTGGTCCAGATATAATGATTTTAAGTATGCAATTTTAAGTGAAGAATAAGACTTTTCAAAATTTCTGAATGTTAACAGATATTCTTAAGTATAAGTTGTTAAGTGGATGGGATTTAACGTTTGGATGGTATATTCATAAGGCATTGGACTACCAGAAATTTATACAAAATAACCTTTTCAAATGGGACAGTTTTTTTTTAACTTGGTGTTGTTAATTTAAGGCAACTTTCAAATGTTGATTTTTTTGTTTTACATAATATAAATGAAATAAAATGATACACATTTAGGTAATGTATGTGTGTAATTTTCATATTCTTTGCAGTCTTTACAAAAAGTACAGAACAGAATGTCGGGGGACTATGATAATGATAATATTAAGCCAGTGTACACACAGCCGGATTATACAATCAAAGGTGAGGCTTTTCATAAGTACACAATAATTTACAGGTACACTTATTTGTTTACAGGTACACTTCAGTTTGTAACTATGTTTACAGATACTAGGGCTCGGACGATATATCGAGATATCGATATATCGTGATATATGTGAGGACGATACACATATCCATGCATTTGAAAAAATATCGAAATATCGCCCCAAAAAATCTGACTTCTTTTTTCTTTGTTTATTTTACATTTTGGCTTTGAAATATAAAATAACTAAGTATAATATAAATATAGATATGAAATAAATAATAATTAACACCTCTTGAGTAAAATATTTTTGTTTTACAACATATAAACAACTATTTTGAATAAATTATTCTCATTTGCAAAAAAAAATTTGCTTATTTCAATGCAAAAAAAGATTTTAAAAGCAATAAACATATTGTGATACATATCGTATCGTGGCTCAAATATCATGATACGTATTGATATAGAAAAAGTTGTATCGTCCCAGCCCTAACAGATACACTTCAGTTTGTTAACATGTACACTTTAATATTTGTTTACATCTTCACTTATAAGTTTACATGTACACTTGTCTGTTTACACCTACACTTATCTGTTTACAGCTACACTTAATTGTTTACATTAACTCTTATCTGTTTACAGCTACACTTATCTGTTAACAGCTACGCTTATCTATTTACATGTACACTTATTTGTTTGCAGCTACACTTATCCGTTGAAAGCTACACTTATCTGTTTACAGCTACACTAATCTGTTTACAGCTACACTTTTTTGTTTACAGCTACACTAATCTGTTTACATTTACTCTTATCTGTTTACAGCTACACTTATAAGTTTACATGTACTCTTATCTGTTTACAGCTACTCTTATCTGTTTACATGTACACTTTTCTGTTAACAGGTACACTTATCTGTTTACAGCTACAGTCATCTGTTTACAGCTACACTTTTTTGTTTACTTCATTTTGTTGTAGCTCATAAATTTAAAGATATTTTCACTACAAGACAAATGCAATATTTTTTATTATGCATTCAAATACATTTTTCTTTTGAAATATGTTTTCTTGGAGATTAAGTTGAATTAAAGCTGTGTTGTGCTATGGAAGTAATTTTTATTTTTTCTGCAGGTGGTCCAAGTATTAGACAGTATTATGTTTTAAATGACAAGTGTCACATACTGACCAAAGATACAGATGATAATGTGGCTGTGTGGAATGTACTGAGTGTAAGTCTGTGACTTGTTCAGTGAAAACTAAGTAACTCAGTCAAGATAAGGTCTATACCTTGTTCAGTGAAAATAAGTAACTTTCTTTAAAAAATACATGTACATGAAATTTGCAAAGAAGTTTACTTTTTCAGTGATAAGAAATTTATGGTATCTTGAATTTTCAGGCTAGATTGGTTGAAAATCTGGGTAAAATCAACTTTGAGGATGAAATAAAGAAGAGATTTAAGATGATTTACGTTCCTAATTGGTTCACGGTTGATCTTAAAACAGGGGTAAGTAATGTCATTCTTGATTGGTTCACGGTTGATCTTAAAACAGGGGTAAGTAATGTCATTCCTGATTAGCTAAAATCAAAATTTATTTTAGCTCAAGTTTTGGCCTTGGTTGAATATTTTATTTCAATATAGTAGAATACATTGAAGTACATATAATGGATTGTTTTGGATTTTAATGGTGTTTTTAAAAACTGGTAACCATATTTTTCATGCTTTTGAATTACGGACTACAGTAAAACATGCTTATAGAGAACACAATTATAATGAATTGGTGCTTACAAGGAAGCAGTTTTCATTCCCTGTGAGTTTAAGATGTAAAGTTAATGGAAATAATGAATTACCTTTATAATGAAGCAAAAAATGTTGTCTGTGGGACTCCGTTACTGTATATAGTAATTGTCTGACCTGCTGACTCTTAGGGTGTGAATTGCTATAACCAAACGGTTTTGGAGATAGACGTATTAAACTTTATATAACAAATCAGTATGGAATATGCAAATAAATTTAGATGTGGAATTGCATTTTTTAAATTCTTTTTATTTGTGCATCTTTTTCTTTTTCAGCTGTTAACCATCCATTTAGATGAATCAGACTGTTTTTCCGCCTGGGTATCAGCAAAGGAGCTGGGTATTAAACCATCAGCAGAAGGGGTGGATAACAAATGTAAGATTAAATGATATCAAAGTTTTGAGAGAGAGCATTATTTTCAGGAACTGAATTGTAACATTTTTCTACCTCAGCTTGATTACATGTTTGATAAACACAAAGTGTGAAGAAATTTTACTTTGTTTTGTTTTTCATTTAATTGCAGTAAATATAGGTCAACAACTTTTACAAGCACTATTGGAACACTGGCCAAAGGCACATATGTATGAAAATCAAGGTAAAGGTGTTGTATTAAATCCTAGCATATTCTAATTCTAGACACAAAAAGATAATATCACAGCTTATATTATGCTTTAAATGTCAAAAATGAATATTTCAGAAGGAATGATGGAGGGAGCTGACACACAACTATTTTCTGTCCCTGATCATACACCTGTAATATTCTGGTATGTACCTGATCATACACCTGTAATATTCTGGTATGTACCTGATCATACACCTGTAATATTCTGGTATGAACTTGATTGTACACCTTTAATATACTGAACCCTATCATAAACCATGATGATATACATTTGTACCTGTTATTATAAACATCATTTAAATATAAAACCCTTAGAATATTCTGTTGTGATATTTTGGTAAATTTAAGCATATGATCACATACCTGTAATGTTCTAGTATGATACCTTGAGTGTTAGTTAAAACTTGTCTACTGATCGAATGTTCATCTCTTATGAAAGGGAGGCAACTTCCAACCAGAAAAAAATATGTTGTATGTCTTGCCATTTATTCTGTGACACAGAAAACAGTACAGTATATTTTTAACTCGATGGAACCAAGAAAACTTGAAGAGATCTGACAATTTGAGATGAAGTAAGGTTACGACATACAGAAAAAGGTTGAGACTTCGAATTCTGACTCATTTCAATCCATCCATGGTGTACAAGATATCAGTCTTCAAGATACCTGAGTGCTACTGTATATATAGGATCTCCCATGGTTTGTGGTTTGGTATGATTTTTATCCAACGAGTTGTGTGTTTTCTATCCCCGAGCCTTGGCGAGGGGATAGAAAACACACAACGAGTTGGATAAAAATCATATCAAATCACAAACCATGGGAGATTCTTTTTATCACATATTTTTGTTCACTATAAATGTGTATTTTGTCGTTATTTCTAATTCAAAGTTCCTTTTCGGTTACCTCGGACCAAATAACGTAATAAATAAAATTACGCTGTATGAAATAGTTCGTACAAATATAAAAGAAAGAAAATATTTCAGCGCTTGTTTTTTTTAATTCATGAATGAAATCTTGTTAAAATACATCAAATAAAGTGAAATTTGACAAATTAAGTCATTCTCTCCATCATACACATGTATTTGTTTATTTACATTACGTCACGCGGCGTAGGAATACATAGTGTTGATACGAAAACGATATCACATGAGCTATATCAACAGGATAAAGGGGAAAATATGTGATAAAGGAAGATATAAAATAAAAAAAAAGATTCCTATCAGAATATCTTCAAGTTTAATTTAATTTTTTTTTTAAAGCGAGTCTGATGGTCGGGCTTTATACAGATTCCTCTGTCGAGATGCAGCTGGTGAGACGGAACAAAACTATCTCAACGAACTCGTGCCATCTTGGGCGGTGGAAGTCGTTGTTCATGTACGTTAAGTGCAGAGCATATCTTGGTTATAAAAATAAGTAGTTTTTGATTGTTTACCAATCTTCACTTCATTACAAATGAAGAGTCTAATAAAATTGTCCTCTTTTTCCAGAGGAACACACCAAAATCCAACAAGATAGCATTCTTTCTTCAACCTCATCCAAGTACAGGCATCAAAATGATTAAAAAGTAAGAATTAAAGAGGGGGAGGGGCAGACTAGAACAGTCTTTGATACTGTATTGTAAATAAATGACAAAGGAATATTAGATTCGTTGTTTTATATTTGGTTAATTTATTAGGGATCGTTTATCAGCGAGTGATATGATACAAGTGAAGAAGGTGATTGAGCATGTCTACGAGAGGATTCTGGGGCAGGGAACCGAGAATGGGCACCAGACAAATGAGGGGGGTGACCACGAAAAGGAACAGCTCTATGTCAGCTCTATAGCTGCAGAAAAAGTGGAGCTTCTGTGCAATGATCAGGTAGGTTTAAAACAACATACTGTGTTCAGGGAAATTTTCACCCCGTTTTATTTTTGCCCCGTTGACCCATTCATAATTAGGAGAATTTAAAAAGAAACCAATTCATAGATCACATCATAATTTTTTTAATAGAACTATGATTGGGTGAATTTTAAATGGGGCACAATTGTTCACAAGAGCAAAGGTGGAAAATAACACGGGCGAAAATTACCCTGTGTACAGTATTTCATAGGCATGTATTGTTTCTTCCATGATTTATGATAAGACTAGTGTTAATAAAATCCACTTAATTTATTCAGGTGTTTTGTATGCTTAATTAATATATTTCAAAAACATTATCTCTCAATTCATTTAAAGTGAGTTTATTACATATACATTGCACATTTTGTACATAGAAAAAAAATAATATTATTTTTAAAGTTTCATCAATCCCTTTTTTTTTCAGACACTTGATGCTAATATGGATCTAAGAACAGTAAAACATTTCATTTGGAAACAAAGTGGAGATTTGACATTACATTATAGATTACTAACTAGATGATTAGTGTTTCCTAGAAAGAAAGCATCATAACTGGTAAATACATGGAGTAGTTCTCTTCAGCGAGATGGCGTCTAGTACCCTGATAATTCCACACTGAACACAGCTGGTGGCCTCTATGAAGTCTGATGGTCTAGGGACCACATGTCTAGAGATCTGAAACTCACAAATCCTTTATTTATTTTTGAAAGAAAACTTTTGTTTATTTATTTTATGAACACACAGAACCAAATTGATGCATTTGAATGATTTTACATTGTATAATTACATGTGCCAGGGGATGGTTGTTAGGTTTGTGTTGACTGGTTGTATGAATTGTGTATGTGACTTTTGTGCTGTAAATTTTATTCACATATTGTGTAATGTTGCAATGAATCTACATGCCTTTATACATAATTATCGTAGTGATTGCATTTGGTTATACTCTCATCAGATCACTGTTAAAATACTGCATTGAATCATGTCATAAAATATCCACTGGTCTGATGCTCATCTCAGAAAATAAATGTATAATAAATAAAGAATTGTAAAATCAATGATTATATTCCGATTTTTAGCTCTACTGGTCAGAGACCAGAAGAGCTTATGCGATAGGAATGCGTCCGTCGTCCGTCCGTCTGTCTGTCTGTCTGTCCGTCTGTAAACAATTTTTAGCTCACCTGAGCCGAAGGCTCAAGTGAGCTTTTCTGATCACATTTTGTCCGTCGTCCGTCCGTCTGTCCGTCTGTCTGTCTGTCTGTCTGTCTGTCTGTCTGTCTGTCCGTCCGTCTGTAAACTTTTCACATTTTCGACTTCTTCTCAAGAACCACTGGGCCAATTTTGACCAAACTTGGTACAAAGCATCCTTGGGTGAAGTGAAAATTTAAATTGTTAAAATGGAGGGCCAAGTCCCCCTTTCAAGGGGAGATAATCAAGAAAAGACAAAAAAGGGTGGGGTCATTAAAAAATCTTCTTCTCAAGAACCACTGGGCCAATAAGGCTGAAACTTATGTGGAGGCACCCTGGGATAGTGTAGATTCTAAATTGTTCAAATCATGACCCCCGGGGGTTGGACGGGGCCACAGTGGTGAATCAAAGTTTTACATAGAAATATATAGGAAAAATCTTTGAAAATCTTCTTCTCAAGAACCACTGGGCCAGAGAAGCTGAAACTCATGTGGAAGCATTGTGGGGTAGTGTAGATTATAAATTGTTCAAATCATGACCCCCGGGGGTTGGGTGGGGCCACAATGGTGAATCAAAGTTTTACATAGAAATATATAGGAAAAAT
>PRKT01000029.1:2401952-2412076 GCA_003671525.1 Saccostrea glomerata
GGAATCAATGTTTTACATAGAAATATATAGAAAAAATCTTTGAAAATCTTCTTCTCAAGAACCACTGGGCCAGAAAAACTGAAACTTATGTGGAAGCATACTGGGGTAGTGTAGAATTCAAATTGTTTAAATTATGATCATTGGGGTAGGGTTGGGTCACAATATGTATTACAGGGGGGAAATCTGGTAAAGAACGGAATGGCCAAAGATTCTCAGGTGAGCTATGTGGCCCATGGGCCTCTTGTTTGTATTTTCTTCTATGCCCTATTTTTATCAGAGATGCATAGAGGATGCTTCTAGCTTTTAGTACATTTCATTGTGCCACTCAATGTTCAGTTGCTGCAATTCTAGCTTAATAAAAATGGCTGCTGAGGATAATTTTTTTAAGTTAATTAACGTTATTGCGACATAAGTATTAAATTAATTAGAATTTTAAGCATTCATTGACAGTATTCAATACTTTTTTTTTTTAAATACAATTTTGATTGATAGATGTTTGATTATTAAATATGATCGTTTGTGTGTTGGAAACTTAGATGTCTCAAAGCAATATGACAATGCAGTATGGAGTTCATATTAACATTGTAATACAGTATACTAACTACTGATCGTTTGCGTGTTGGAAACTTAGATGTCTCAAAGCAATATGACAATGCAGTATGGAGTTCAAATTAACATTGAAATACAGTATACTAACGAGTGATCGTTTGCGTGTTGGAAACTTAGATGTAAAGCAATATGATAAGATAGGTATGGAGTTCATATTAACATTGTAATACAGTATTCTAGCATATTATAGTAAATGCTTTATTGAGACGATATCGGCAAACTGGCACCGTTCGGGACCGCCAACGATCGTGACGTCACGTTGGCAAGATAAGTATAAACCATATATACGGATGACACATTTGCGTATAAATAGTTTTCAATTTATTGGCTTCGTTGACCGCAAGAAGCATACCTAGGATCGACCGATAAGCCCTCGTACTTTAGGGAAGAGGTTGCGAGAGGCTAACTTTCGACGTTCTGCTGTCTGTTGCGTCAACAACGTGTTGCCAGGTTAGTGTGGTGTAGGAGGCATCGTCAATCTAGAGGAGATGTTGCGGACGTTCTGTTTACGTACGATGGAGTCGAGATCTTGACGACAGCAGAAATTGTTGTGTTCTGGCTTATAGGGCTGGGCAATAATATCGATATTTCGATATATTGCAATACAATGACAAAAAATATCGTATCGCAATACGATTTTGTAATATCGATATATTGTCAATATGCTTACATTAAAGAATTTTATCATTAGATATAAAAATGAACTTATGAAAGTTTGTTATTAAGCCAAACAGTAAGTCAGAAGTTGTTTTGTGCGAACATTTCAGAGTATTACTTAAATGAAATCAAAAAGATTTTTTTTTCCATGTTGGTTACTTATCATGTTATGTACATTCTGCATGTAAATCAATGTAAATATAGTAAGAAAATGCCATTTTTATGACATCAAAAATATTGCAATACATATCGCAATACAGTTTAAAATATCGCAATATATCGCAATACGAAATCTCGGGTCAATACCCAGCCCTACTGGCTTATTAACCGTAATGTCGGAGAATGTTACTTTGATTGACGCTATTCTCTTTAGAAAAGTAGACAGGCTCTCGCCTACATCCACAGGCGAAAGCCTGTCAACTCTTCTATAGAGAAAATGAGTACCTGCGTTATTCAGGACCACCAATTCGGAGGGCAGCATTAGAGTTTCGCTTGTATAAAATCAAGACATGAATGGACTCCTTGTGAAAGGGGAAGCGATTTAACTGACGATCATACGTAAGGGATCACAACATGTACAAGCGTAAAAACGTCATTTTGCAGCAGGACAACGCACTACCGTATATTGCAAACGTTGTTATCATAACTACTTACAGCAGTAAAACGTAAATTATGCGTTTCCCTGGCTTGCGATGTTTGCGGAATTTTCGCCAATAGAACGCGGCTTTTATAACATGGAACTGCGTCTTCGTCAAGAGACACCTCCCGCTATACGTTTGGCGCTTTGCGTCATTTTTATGTACATACCGGTATGGAAGGATAATTCCCCTGGCATTCATTATATAAATTCTAGAAAATCTCGTTCCTTCTGCATGTGCGTTGTAGGTGTGAGATATGCTATATGTCATACTCGCTAATAAGTGAATTGTTGTGAATCTTTCGCATCCTTCTTTTTTTCAGTGTCCGTTCCACGGGCACTTGATTCTGTAATAAATTTTAATCCATATGTTACTTTGGGTTAAATATATTAACCCATGTGTTGCTATGGGTTAAACATATTTATTACAAAATCAAGTTCCTGTGGTGTCTGTTCGAATTCACTATAATGGACATAAATAAATGCAACAAAATATTCATCTAAGAATCTATAAATAAAAAATATGTCACAAAGTAAATTTAACCAAATTTATTTAAAATGTAACAGAATTTTAATTTATAAAAAGAATTATTTTTAATGCCTGTTTTAACATATGTAGAAAATAATTTATTAGTCAATTAATGTTTAGACATTAAAAAGGAATTTGTCACTCAATATTTATTTAAAGAATTAGTGCCCATCCTCTACCTCAAAGAGCGTCCTACTTGTATGTGCGATAATTGCGTAAATGTGTTAATGGAAGTTTGAGTGAATCCCGTATGTTGTGTGAGAGAGTTAGATTTAGATCCGCCGTGGACAGTCCCGGACGTGAAAATTAGATGCACTGGACATTCCGTCATCAAGAAAAATATAGTTTTTCTCTGGACTATTCCGAGTTACCAGAACGTTTGTGCGTGTGTCCTTTTATGAGCGTTACAACTCGTCTTTGTTTTATGTGTCTTCACTTAATTTATTTTTCAAAATACAAACTTTTACTTTTTACTGCTTGACTTTCGTTTACATTAATTTTCATCACAAGTTCACTTGTGAAAAATAACCAAACATCAATTTTTTTCTAGTATATTTAATTTAGTAACCAGGGCAACATTGTGTATTTTTTCTCAATAGAGCGAAAGCAATAAAAACATTGCAAATTTTAAGTAAATATGACTGTAATACTGGTATTTATGATTTATCGCGGCCCGATCTACTTGATCTGCGCATATGTTTTCATGCAGCGTCGACTCAGGCACAGTACCCTTGACTGCCGTCACAATTGAATACAACAACAGATCACATTTTGTCCGTCGTCTGTCAGTCTGTCCGTCTGTAAACTTTTCACATTTTCGACTTCTTCTCAAGAACCACTGGGCCAATTTTAACCAAACTTGGCACAAAGCATCCTAGGGTGAGGGGGGATTTAAAATAAAGGGCCAAGTCCCTCACAAGGGGAGATAATCAAGAAAAGACAAAAATAGGGTGGGGTCATTAAAAAAATCTTCTTCTGAAGAACCACTGGGCCAGAAGAGCTGAAACTTATGTGGAAGCATCCTGGGGAAGCGTAGATTCTAAATTGTTCAAATCATGACCCCCGGAGATAGGGCGGGGCCAAAATGGGGTATCAAAGTTTTACATTGAAATATATGGGAAAAATCTTTGAAAATCTTCTCCTCAAGAACCACTGGGCCAGAAGAGCTGAAATCTATGTGGAAGCATCCTAGGGTAGTGTAGATTCTAAATTGTTCAAATCATGACCCCCAGGGTAAGGGCGGGGCCGCTATGGGGAATAAAAAGTTTAACATAGAAATATATAGGGAAAATATTTGAAAATCTTCTTCTCAAGAACAACTGGGCCAGAAAAGCTGAAACTTATGTGGAAGCATCTTGGGGGTAGTGAAGATTCTAAATTGTTCAAATCATGACCCCCGGAGATAGGGCGGGGCCACAATGGGGAATCAAAGTTTTACATAGAAATATATGGGAAAAATCTTTGAAAATCTTCTCCTCAATAACCACTGGGGCAGAAAATCTGAAACCTATGTGGAAGCCTCCTGGGGTAGTGTAGATTCTAAATTGTTCAAATCATGACCCCTGGGGGTAAGGCGGGGCCACCATGGGGAATCAAAGTTTTATAATGGGGAATCAAAGCATCCTGTGGTAGTGTACATTTCAAATTGTCTAAATTAAATCAGTGGAGTAGGGTGGGGTCACAATATGTATTACAAAGGGGAAATCTGGTAAAGAACAGAATGGTCGAAGCTTCTCAGGTGAGCGATGTGGCCCATGGGCCTCTTGTTTTAAATTTGTCAATTTCTTTGTTTAGTGGCGATTTTTAGTATGTTATTCTGTATAAAACACAAAAATTTGCCCATATCTTGACAGTGCCCCTATTTGACTAAAATAAAGGCAAGGTAATAAAATTTCATTCTAATTTTTCTTAGCATAATACATACAAATATGTTTCCATGAATTGAAAATTTTCATCATTCCGTTTTCGTAATTTTCAAGTAGATCGGGCCTCGTTAATTGGAATTTCAATAACTATATTCAACATTAGCAATTACACATTCGATGCAATACAAATAAATTATTATTTTCCTTTTAATTGTAACGATTTGATCTTTGGTAGTCCTTTTAGAGCCCATCTCGAGGATAAGAAGTCCATAACACAAGTTGGAACAAAATTGATTATTCTCGCCAGCATCTATGTTAAAACAAAAAATAAAGAGCTTTTAACACATGCATTAAAAATGAACATGTATTAAACTGATATACATGTGATAGTTTGTACACAAAGCACTTTAGCAGTAACAGAGCATGCACAGTGATATTCGATTTTTGTTGATGATCATTTTTGAATACGTAATTTACTTACACACTCATCATAGAATCCAGACCCCCCAGCTACTAGATACCTCGCAGCTGGATTCTCATTTGCTAGAGCATCTGCTATTGCGTCCGATACTGGATCACAGTTTGGATAGGATGACGTTAAATGGGAGAGTCTTTCATACTGTGCAAAGAAATAATCTTTGCCGTATGTTTCTTTCACTTCCGGATCAGCTGCCTCCCACATTGCATCTCGGGCCCTCAACAGACGTTTGTACTGCAAAAAAGGGAAATTATCACATTGCCAATCACAGGTCATAGCCATCGGAAACATTTTTAAGATTGGTGGCGGGAGGCTTAACCAACCAAAACGTTTGGAGAATTAAGCCCCAAATTTAATGCCTTAATTATATCTATCTTTGCAAAAAGGGGTTCCCGATTCCGATGCCTTTGTAAGTGTCACAAGCAGAAAGGTTGACTTGAATTTAAATAATTATTTTTTGTTTTCTTACATTATCCCCCTTCACTATAGCAGTACATGTGCTAAAGTTCCCAGGTTCAACAAGAGACACCTTTATTCCAAACCTAGCCATCTCAACACGAAGACAATCCGAAAACGTCTCAATGCCATGTTTGGTAACTCCATATGCTGATATACAGGGGAAGTAAATCCTTCCTTTTACACTCGTTACATTTACCACTCTACCTGTTAGCAGACAAAAAAAAAATACCAAAATTAGTCTCGCGAGTGCCAAAGAAGTACAGCATCACTTCATTGTCCCTTTAGATTATACATGTACAGTATTTTCTCCTGGATTTACCCGGTCTTTTCTTTGCTCAATACGTGTATGTTAACTAAAACTGGTCAAAAATATCCAGAGCTTAACATGTAATAACAAGGGTACTCACAGAATTTACTCATTGCCCAAGGATTTATTTAACTAACTCTAGTTTAAATTGGCAAATGGTTTTTGAGAAGTTGAAAATGTGAAAAATTTTCAGACGGCTGGCCGCAGGACAACGGGTGAGTAGAAAAGTTAAAGAGCTTTCAGATCTGATGAGCTAAACTGGTAGAAATTTAATTTTTATCAGATTAAATAATTCCTCTCATTCTCTTCTGCAATTAAAAATGGAAAATAATCTCGCAGTTATATGACAGCATTCTCCATCTTAAATATTACTGAACAACCTAACGCCTGATTCAATATGTTCATATTGAAAACTTCTTAATTTTGATGAATCACTTTAGGTTAATAGAGCCAAACATGGCCAGCTAATTAAAGTGTATTTTGTTGCTTCTTAAGGGATTACCGACCTTTAGATTTTCTTATCAGAGGTAGGAACATCTTGGTGACGTTAATCATTCCAAAGAGATTAACGTCGGCTACTTGTCTGTACAAGTCCATGGTCAGCAACTCCACCTCGCCGTACAGATCTATTCCAGCATTGTTAACGATCCCCCATAGTCCTACAATATAGATATTACACTCTGTCAGATAATCCTACAATATAGATATTACACTCTGTCAGATAATCCTACAATATAGATATTACACTCTGTCAGATAATCCTACAATATAGATATTACACTCTGTCAGATAATCCTACAATATAGATATTACACTCTGTCAGATTATCCTAAATATAGACATTACACTCCGTCAGATAATCCTAAAATATAGATATTACACTCTGTCAGATTATCCTAAAATATAGATATTACACTCTGTCAGATAATCCTACAATATAGATATTACACTCTGTCAGATAATCCTGAAATATAGATATTACATTCTGTCAGGTAATCCTATAATATAGACATTACACTCTGTCAGATAATCCTACAATATAGATATTACACTCTGTCAGATAATCCTAACATATAAATATTACATTCTGTCAGATAATCCTACAATATAGATATTACACTCTGTCAGATTATCCTAAATATAGACATTACACTCCGTCAGATAATCCTAAAATATAGATATTACACTCTGTCAGATTATCCTAAAATATAGACATTACACTCTGTCAGATACATGTAGAAAGTGTGATATAGAGACAATCAGAATCTTAGTGTTATCGAAGTTTCAGGGTACATAGTTTTTGCCCTTCAGTCGATCTACATTATAGCTGTGTCTGTTGTCGCCCGCGTGACGTAGTGGTTAGAGCGTCTGCTCTAGAGTCGTGAAGTAAGAAGTGAAATCCTTACATCGCGGGTTCGAATCCCACTGTGGGACGTGGTGACCCCGGTCCTTCGAATGAGGCCGTATAAACCGAGGTCCAGTGTCGCAGTAGGTGCTGGCTGGACAAAAGATCCCTTACTGCTCAATGACCCTGAGTGCCGAGCATAGGACAAAATTTGCAGCTCTCCACCGGCAAGTGGTGGCGTCTCCATGAGTGGAAAATTCTCGAGAGGGACCTTAAACAACATACACTCAATCAATATAGTTGTCTGTTTGTCCAAAAAAACTTTAACCTTGCCCATAACTTTTGATGGGTTGAAGATATGGTTTCATATCTTTTACAGTATATTTCTTTGATGGGAGGGACCTTTCTTTGGGTACCAACAAAGACCATTGACCTTGACCTTCGAGACTGAACCCACTTTTGCAAAAATATACTTCACCTCAATCTTTGCAATAACTTTTGAACAGTTGGTTCTAGGGCTTTCATACTAAATAGATGTTTTCATTTTGACAAGACCCTTTTCCTTTTAATGGGTATAGATATTTTTAACCTTGTTACCCTGACCTTAGAGTTTGACTCACTTAAAAAAATAACTTAGGTTATAACTTTTGAACAGTGGGTGATTGGACTTTCATTTGCATGATGGATAAAGATATTTTGCTTGACCTTGCAGTTTGACTTGTATTTCAGAAAACTCAACGTTCACCAAAAACAGCCTTATGGAGGTACATTTGTTTAAATCATTTGAAAAGCTCTATGCGTATCAAATGGTTCCGTTCTTAATAAGTCTGCTATTTCTTGCACAATGCACAAAAGTATACACATTCTTTCAAAATTTTATTGGATATTTCATTTGAGTTGTCCAACAGAGTTGAAATATAAAACGAACTCACCACATCCGGTCTCTCCGTGTACCTTTTCCACATAGGCACGTGCCTGGCGGATGTCGTCTGCGTTTGTGACGTCTAGCTTGACGATGTGGATGTTTTCTGAGCAGCTTGTCTTCAGTGCTGTAGCCCCCTCACCATCGGGATTAAGACAACCAGCAAACACGGTAAAACCCATTTCATCAAGTCGTTTTACAACCTCGTATCCAAATCCTGAAATTGTAAGTTAGATTATATATACATGTATGTAAAAATTATTTGCACAATACCTCAACCTTGTACATGTAAATTCAAATCTTACAAGATTTGGCGTGATTTGAAAACATTATAAGACGAGCTGAAAGAGATCTAGTGATTTCTTTACAAATTCTTTATAAATCTATTTATCTACTAAAGTAGATTTTCTTAACATTTGACAACTTTCTGAGTATTTTCGCGACATATTTATTAAGGTTTCTTCAAAGGTCAACATGTTTAAAAATTCATTTTTACAATAGCCCCAAAACTATGTGAGGTATAAAGTTAAAACTTTTACAGTTTATAAATTTTTCATTGATTAACAGATAGACAGTATCACTTGATAAAAAAAATACTCGGAAAAAATATAAATTGAGAAAAATTCTTTTTAAAATGCATATATTTTTTTAAAAAAATACACCTAATTAATTATCTTAGTGAAAACCATCATTGCAGAAACAAAATATGTTTATCAATGAAAGGCAAGTTGGACTTGGATAGCCTCTGGAAAGTTGCTTTCCCTGTTTATTTTGTCCAAATGTTAAGACTTGAAAGTGAAAGTACATTGCAAATGGCGGATTCAATAGGGATCTGTCTTTATACATGTCATGCTTTCAATAACAGCCTTTCAGAGACCATTCACGTCCAACTTGCCCTTCAATGATAAACATATATTATTTCTGCAATGATGTTTTTCACAAAAAGAACAGAATTAAGCAGGTACATTTTTAAAAAAAAATATGCACATTTTTTGATACAATTTTTCTCAAAATTTTTTTTCAAATATTTGTTATCAAGTGATACTTTCTATCTATTAATCAATGATGTATTCATAAACCGTAAACGTTTTGACTTTATACCACACATAGTTTTAGAGCTATTGTAAAAATAATTTTTTAGACACGTTGACCTTTGACGAAACCTCAATACAGCATTTATATCGGACAACACTTTAAGTTCTTGAAATAGTCGTACAAAATCTAAAATACACATCTGTCGTTTATATACTGAAACGCAAAAGAAACTCAACACCCTACTTTAGGGGGGAATAATTATGTAAAGTAAAAAATTTGTATCTTAAAATTATGGATATCTCCAATTTGGTAAATATCTGTAATTTAACGGTTGAACAATTTTCATACCAAAACCGGAAGTCAAGTTTGAGTCTGCTTAACAGAAATCAAAAATTGCATGTTTAACAAAACATTTGGCAATATTATGGAGTTTTAAAGGTTTGTACTGTTCATCTAAAGTAATGCAGCAATATTTCAAAAAAATAAAATCTTCTTACGTACGTTTCCCGTGGGTGTTGCTAAAACGCGGAACGGAAAGCGGAACGGAACAGAAAATAAATGTCAAGCAAATAACCTTGATTCGATATAAATCAGATATAAAAAGCATTATTCATGATATAAAAGTCAAATATAATGAAAAATTATCGTAAAATATGATATATTCATGAATCATGCGCCCCTCAGAACTTGCACATGTACATGCGATGGTCAATGAAATACATATTGTGATAGATGTACTAACTAGACTCAAGTCCTGAGTAACAATCTGTCAAACGTTTCGTTCAAATTATTTTTTAAGAATGCTCATTTATAAACAAAAAATATTGTTCTGGAATAGGTTGAAGGAAAAAAAGACTACTAGTAAGTATACATACGTGTATCAGTAAAGAAAAAAGAACTAGTTTTGACATTCAGATTATGCATGCATTTGCGAATCCAGGAATCTTGAAAAGGAGGGCAGCTAAGGTCGGAGTAGGTGCCCTCAGTCAAACAAGAAATTGATTTATTTACTGAATCTTATTTATATTTTGGTCACAAAAAGGAGAGGGGTTCTGGTCCCATATAAATCCATGAGTGGCATGATATGCAAATTGAGAAATCTAATTATGAATTTATAGTTGAAATATACATTGTAAGAAAACATTTCTTGCAAAGGAATTTAATAGGATTCTTAGTTTCTTCCCCTTTAATTGCAACTTTTTAGACCTGAGCGGAAAAACAAACTAAATGTTTTACGGTCGGGGTCATACCCCCCCCCCCCCCCCCCCCCCCCCCCCCCCC
>PRKT01000029.1:2412139-2432616 GCA_003671525.1 Saccostrea glomerata
TCCAAAAAATCACTCTTTAACTTCATTGAATGTAAAGATGATACATTAATTTTACTACAGTTAAGATTTACAACTCCATCTCTCCAAGAATTTAATTGACAGGAAGCGATTCAATTTTGTATAAATTTTAACAACCAGTTTTACAATCGAAGTGTTTATTCGGGCTTGCCGGAAAGAAGTGCTCGAATAGTAATCTTAAGATTTTTTTTCTTTTTATTTTTCTTACGAAATACCATTATTCATTTAGATACCAAAAATTGCCTCCCCCCTCAACTTTTTACCAAATTTAACCTTTTTTACCATAGAAATGTTCATTGAAACCCCAACACTTTCTGTCTGTTTAATTAATATAGTAAGTTGGTGTAAAAAAAAAGTACTGAAAGAAATTGGAGTTGGAATTTATCCTCAATTGTCTTCTTTTCGCTTATCAAGTTGGACCCCCCCCCCCCTTTCAAAAGCGATGCTACGTCACTACGATGTCAGCAGTTTTCGTAAGAGACTTAACATGACTAAATCAACTTGTATTTATTAAGGAGTGATTAAATATGTATAACATACATCGTTTTTGAGAAAATTTATGTATTTTATATGATTTAATCGAAAATAATATTTTCCGTTTTCCGTTCCGTTCCGCTTTCCGTTCCGTTTTCCGTTCCGCGTTTTAGCAACACCCCGTTTCCCGTAACGATGCTAAGGCTTCTTGAAAATGGGTTAAGTACGCATTTCCATTGCTCTAGCTGGAAAATCTCAAAGTAAAGGTGATGGAGATTTGATGATGCAATAAATAAAGTGCCACGCCACAGCATGATACGCCCGTCAAAAAATTACAATTACAATGTATCTTAAACAGTTTAAAGTGCAGGAAAATCATGTCAACCTTGATTTTAGGATTTCAATGATTTTTACACACCTTAAAAAATTTGTTTATCCATCTCATGTGGTGTAGGCATTAATTATATCAAATATTGCATCATTCATAGATTTCTATACCTTGCCAAATGCCTATCATATTAAATAATATCAAATTAGTATTCACAACTTAATCTATACCTAATTAATTTTAGAAATAAAAGGCTGGCCATCAAATATAAACTGACCAACAGTTCATCTGTCTAATTCCCGAAGGAGACAGATAAGACCATGCTCTGAAGAAATGAAAGAGACATGCAGCTAGCCTTCCTACATTGAACACATTAATTAATCTTTAACTGGATGCTTGTCTACTCATTACTCCCAAAGATTATTGGATCTGCACTATCTACCATAAAACATTTTTAAAACATATAAAACATCAATGATTTTTTTTTTAGATTTAATGTCAGACAGTTAATTGTTAATATGCAATTCATATGGACATGCAGATTCCACCCCTATCCCCAGAAATTAATTTTTAAGTTCATAATATTATGTAATATCAAAATAGTTTAATATGCAATATCAAATTAGTTTTAATTACTTCTCATCAAATTCATTTTAAAACTTCGGCTAGCCAACAAGAGCTATTTTTAATCCAACAGGCTTACCCATTTGGCCCAATACTCAAGGGATATAGATAGCACCGATGCTCTTACAGCTACTCCTCACACTAAACTCATTAATTTCTCTCTCTAGTTTGACATGCAATTTTCTGTTATCAAAATTCTTCTTGACCAGAGCTTGATAATTAGACTCATGGGAGTGGGGGAATTTCTCTAACATACATTATATTTGTTATAGATTGCTGTCAAGTATATGCTAAAAAAATAAGTATTTTCTTGATTTAACATTTTTCTAAAAAGGTTAGTGCAATAGTTTTACATTTTTTTGAATGTGTAAATGAATAGAAAAGAAGACATTTTTTTTTTAATTCCACTTAAATTAAAGGTCACAGTGACCTTGAAATAGGTCACGACACACCTTCTACCTAAGATGCATAAACTGTCCAAGTTTGATGATTCTAAGTCTAATAGTTCTCTAGTTATGGACCGGACAGGATTTCTCCATATTTGGCTATAACTTTTTAATGATAGGTCAGAGCGACCTACTTTTTGTGCGCGACACACCAGCTACCCAAGATGTATCAGCTGTCAAAGTTTGATAACTCTAGGCCTTATAGTATTAAAGTTATGAGCCGGACACGAGAAAAGCTAACAGACGGACGGACGGACAGACGGACACGAAGCCTATTACATAATACGTCCCGTCTTAAGACGGGCGTATAAAAATACACTACATTACTCCTCAACGGGGTCTTAAGAATCGTATGCATAAATGAAAGTCCTTGGACCGGAAGTCCAAGGACTACTACAATAGGCTAAGTAAGAGAAAATTCGACCTAATCATCTGAAAAACAGGCATTTTAAAGTGGCAAAGAATAATTCCTTCGCTTAGATCTCGATATTGATGAACCTATATTGTATCGTAGAAATTAAGCTGCAATTGTTGGTTAGAGCTGTCTTGCACGGTGTAATTGAATGGCTGGGAGGGGGGTGTTTTAACAGTCATATGTTACTTAGTAAAGTTTAAAGATAAACATTTTACACTTTAATCAAATATCTGATGTTTTGAAAAGTGAGTTTAGCCTTACTGTATTCTTTTTTGAAAATCATTACATAAAAAAATCAAACATTTGTAGATTACTGCTTGTTGCGTTTCTTTTGCGTTTCAGGAGTAATATAGTAAATACCTGTATCGCAGCCTGTGATGAACACTCCTTGTCCTTCTATGTAGATAAGTTTTTTACCTCTCCATTCAAATCCAATGTATAATATAAACAATACAAACAGGACCAGAGCGACCTGTACAAACATCTAAACAGACAAAATTTATATCAATATTATATCAGTTTATCCTTTTTATTTCATTTAAATAATAACCACTTACTTTTTCTATAGGGAATTTTTTTTATTTACCCCATGTAAACATTCTTGGGGAAACTCTACTTTTAAAAAAAAAATTTCAGGGGATTAGAATCATGCTGCAAATAACCAAAGCCCTTTTTTTTTTTTTTTTTTTTACGCAGTTGGGATATGATTTTATTTGCTAATGCGCTTCGTACTTTATCCTTTCACGACAAGCACAAAAATGACATATGTATTTATGATAATTTCCTTTATCTTACAAATTATCACACATTCAAGCTTTGTCCATATTGTAAAGAAAATATACTTAAACAAAAATACGCACAAGTACATCTCAATAGCCTAGCCTGGTTCCCGAGGCCTTCCGATTGTGCAAGCACTTCTGTGCTTGCACAATCGGAAGGCCTCGGGAACCAGGCTACTCAATAGCCTTCACTTTTATGACAAAATAATGCGCATAATTATGTACATGTAATGTATCAAACGTTAATGACTACACTTTGGATTTTAAAAAAAAAAGCATTTTTAAAAAGTTTAAATGCTCAAGCCAATGTCTAAAGTTCTAGGCTTAGGTATCAAAATAATTCTAATGCACATGTAAATGACCCCGAGTTAAATTATGTTTCGTTACTCCATTGAGCTTCCTTATATTTATTTTAAATCTCGACGTACCCATAAACTTTAACAAAACTATAGTGGTTCCATGCGTCTTTTTTTTTTTTTAAATCTTTTTCATGCTAAAATATCAAAATAAGTAACCTATTATAGTTCTTTGCGATAAGGGATTGTTATAAATACCTTATTTTCGTTGCTATTTGCCTTTTTTTCTTTTCCCCAACAAAACACGTTTCAGTTGAGCGCGTTATTAAGCCTTTTGATCTTTCTACAAGTTGTATGGGAGACCAGCGGTCTTGTCTAGATTCACTTGAGACACAATATACTGTTGTATATAATTGGCAAAGGAATTATGTAAAGATCACACAAATGCGTAAAAACAGTGATACAGGGAATATGTATGGAACGCCCTTTGAGACTTTTAAAAGTAATAGAGTTTCAAATGCTTTGTCTCCACTTTAAGTACAAGTAAAATTAGATTGATTAATCGTGTTAAATATTTGTTATTTGACCTCATGGCTTATATATTTTCATAGATCATTAAAATGATCGAATGTCTTAAACTAGGCCTAGATCTAAAAAATAAAAATGTAAAAATGGTTCAAAACGTGATATACCGGTAGCCATGAGGTGGCAATTGGGATAGGCTCCAATTGTACATATATAAATTAAAATGCTCTTATATCGTGCGAATCAAATATCCTCTGAAAACCTTGCGGCCACACCCACTTATGGGAAAGGCTTCGCGAAGGAAGGAAACACTGATATAAAACCGAATGGACAGACTGTGCTCAATATCCAGGGAAGGAAAGCAGTCTAGGCAGTAAAATCCAAACTCAAACCACCTTTCCTCGAGGTTACCTACAACATAACCTGGGCCAGATTAGGCCTACTTCAAAGGGGACTATGATGCTGTGCAATGAAATCCGAAAGAAAACTACAGTGCTGACTCCCTTTCTGACACCCAAGAAAACCACCAGATTTGCTACTTGGAACATCAGAACAATGTATGATACAGGTAGATCAGCACAGGTAGCAAAGGAAATGAAGACCTTCAACATTTGTCTCCTAAGACTGAGTGAGACGAGGTGGCTACTGATAGGACAGCTGAGGCTGACCACCAGGGAACACTGTTGTAGGACACACCAAGGAGGGAGCCCACCACACCAAATGTATATGCCTGATGCTATCCATGGAGGCACAACGTGCTCTTATCGGAGGGGAATCTGTCAACTCCCGGATAATAACAACCAAATTAACACCAAGAAAAGTAAGATCAAATTGAACATCATCCAATGTTATGCCATCACAAATGATGCTGATGTAGAAAAAAAGACGCCCGTACCAGAAACTACAGGCAGTCTTTTTTAAAACACGGAAATGGTCATGGGCGACTTCAGTGACAAGATCAGAGATTTGTTATGAAATCATGAACACACAAGGACTGGGCTACATGTATGAGAACGGGGAGCGATTTGCAGACCTATGCTCCCTTAACCGGCTTGTTATAGGAAAAAGCATTTCTCATCTTTTTTCATAAACGGACTCACAAGGCCACATTGAGATCCCTCGACCAGATTGATCATATTTGCATCAATAATAAATTTCGAAGAGCATGGAAAGATGTCCATTTCATCAGACCAGCATCTGCTGATGACGGCTTTAAGACTACGCCTCAAAAAGTTCAAGAAAATGACAAACAGGAGGACAAGGTACAACGGGAGTGTCTTCAAAACAAAGTGAAGATAGCATTCCACCTCAGCTTGTCAAATAAATTCAAGCGACAAAGTCAGCTAGAAAACAATGACACCAACATCGAGACTCAATGGCAGCACATCAAGGAAATGAAGCAAGACACATGTGAGGAAGTTCTCGGCAGAAGAAGACTCAAAACAAGGGGTGGATCTCTTGTCATATCATAAGGAAAACGGAATGAGAGGAACGATAAAAGCGGCGCTGAATAGTGAATACAAGCAGGACAAGAACAGCAAAAGCTCTTGAGAACTACACACCCAAAATAACTAAACAGCCAAAGAAAAAAATAGTTAAGAAAAGCACCAGGAAAGATAAACGGGATCACATCGACAACCTGTTTGAACAAACTGACGAAGCAGCGGGACAAAACGTAAAAGAACTGTGCATGTGTATGATCACAAATACTTAGTAAGCTCACCAAAAAGTTCCAGCAGACATAAAGCCAGTGAAGGTCAAGAACCGGAAACCTCTCACAACAACAGAAGAACAATGGAAATGGTGGGAAGGGCGCTTTGGAGAGCTATTAAAAAGACTAACACTAGAAACACCTCCGGACACACAACCAGCCGATACAGACCTCCCGATCAACTGTGACAAGCCACTAAAACAGAGATCAGGAGAGAAATTTACTTAGAAACTTAGGAATGGAAAAGCGGAAGGACTTGATGAGATATCAGCATAAGTCATCAACACTGATACAGAGACAGCCGTTAACATCCTATTCAACCTCTTCAAGAAGATCTGGGAGCAAGAAAACATTCCGGAGAAATTGAAAGAAGGCATTCTTATTAAGCCTCCAAAGAACTTAGAAGGGACATTTGAGGGACTGCAATAATTACAGTGCAATTATGCTCCTGTCAGTGTCCGGTAAGGTCTTAAACAGAATACTTCTCGAGAGAATGAAAGAGGCAGTGAACCCAAAGCTCTGTGACCAGCAGGTTTTAGAGCCAACTGGTCATGTTCTAACCAGATAGTAAGTCTGAGCACCATCTTAGAACAATCAATGGAGTGGAATCCCCCCTCCAAGTCACCTTCATCGACTATGAGAAAGCATTCAACAGCGTAAACCGAGAGACATTGTGAAAGATACCGAGGCACTATGGAGTACCAGAGAAGCTAGTCTCCCTGATTCGTAACACATACCCAAGGTATAGTATGTAGGGTTGCCCATGTTTGCTAGATGTCTGAGAGTTTCGAGGTCAAGACAGGAGTTCTATAGGATGCTTGCTGCCATCATTTCTTTTTCTCTTGGTCATTGACGGGATCATGAGGACTAAACATCAGACAGAAACATTGGAATACAGTAGACAGTGATGAAGCAACTCAATTATCTTGATTTTTCCGATGGCCTGGCTCTCCTTTCACACAACCACAATCAGATGCAGGATAAAACAACTTGCTTTGCTAGAACATCTTCAAAAAGGGGACTCAAAATTAACCTGAAGAAAACAGAAATATTGAAGATAAGCACAAATGTACAAACACCAGTCACAATTGATGATGAGCTTATCAAGGAAGTTGAGCTTTCATCTACCTGGGGAGTGTGATTGAGTGTGATTGACAGACAAAGTGGCAAGACCATGACATCAAGTCAAGAATTTGACAAGACAAGAACTGCATTTACCATGTAAAAGAACATCTGGGGACCCTCAAAGAACATCAGCATTACCACCAAACTGCGGATCCTCAACTCTAATGTAAAGTCCATCCTATTGTATGATGCAGAGACTTGGAGGTTAACCAAAGCATCCCTGCAAAAGATCCAGACATTTCACAACACCTGCTGAAGGCGCATCTTCAACATTCGATGGCCTGAAAGGATCTCCAATGAAGAGCTATGGTAGAGAATAGGACAGGAACTAATGGATATACAAATAAGACTCTAGGAAGTGGGGCAAGATTGAACCCACGCTAAAAAAGTCCCCCTCCAGCATCACACGCAAGGCCCTGACTCGGAACCCACGGGGCAAAAGAAAGAGAGGAGGACGTCCAAGAAACACCTGGAGGCGTGACTCGGGGTCAGAGTTAAAGGTTCAGGATATGACCTGGCAGGATGTAGCAAAAAGCAGCTTTGAATCGAGTTCGTTGGAGAACTGTCGTCGATGGCCTATGTTCCTCATGGAACGGCAAGTCTAAGTAAGATCTAAATAAATATTTATTTCCATGCACATGTCAACTCGATATACCCTAGTTATCTTCGCTAGCCAAGGGTTTCTGATACACTAAGCTCTTCATAAATCCTTGGCATACGATGCTGTTAAAAGAAGAGATCGTTTTCGTCACGTGATCACGAATTTTAACAGGTACACACAGATTGCGTCATCAACAGAAACAGATAACGTATTTACATCATGAAAGTTTTAAAAAATAATTAAGAAGAAGGAATTGATTTTTCATTTCCTATTAAAAGTGCAAATCTGCATCTTCAATATAGATTCTTAATCATATTTGTACAGATCTTAAGATATTAAATGACACTATATCTATTCAAAGAGTAGCATACATGTGATTGTTGTTTACTTGCGTTTTTCATTCCCGAGGAAAAAGAGTCAAAATATGTCCCCGAAAACTGATAGCGTTTATTACCAAAAAAAAAAAACTTTTAAAACCCCGTATGCCACGGGTTTATGAGGAGAGTAGTGCAGCAGAAACCCTTGGCTAGCAAAGATGATCCCAGTAAGCTTTAAATAAAAGATATACCACAGAGTCTGGTACAAAAGTTTTACATTGGATATTTTATTAGAAAAAGACGGTTAATTAATTGTAACATAACAACAAAGTTTTATGATGAATGTAATGACTTGAAACTTTTCAACTTTTACATATGTAGCAAGACAACCCTCATAATATTAACTCCATGGAATTTATATCTCTACTGCAGTTGATTCAATTACTAGCATAAAATAGCGTTTCTAAAACAAGAAAACCTTTTGACAAACAAATAGAAGAAACAAAAATATCAAGTCTCCTTTGAAGTCGGCATTGAAGTCCTCATTTGGCACTAAAGTTCTATGGTCGATACAATCACCTTGTCAGCAACTACAATCTACCATTAAATCTTATGCTGACTGATGTTGAAAAATTACAAATACAAAAATGATATATTTATTATATCATTTATCTATATTTTTGAAATGACTGATGAAAACAATTAACACATAGAACAAATTGATTTTATATGGGCAATTGTAGTTTAAGATTTATAGCTCGCAGGTCTGACAAAATGGGATGGACGACCACAGAGCTTCAGTGTCACATTATAAAAAAAATGTACATATATTGCGCACAAAAATGCGATTTTTCGTTACAAATCTAGCCGTCCATTCTAATTTCTTTCAGAAGTTGTAGTGGCGTCACACCACTTGTGTGGTGTCATTAGATTTACAGTTTCTACCACATGTCTGTAACTGTCTTAAGCGAAATATTAGACCACGAAGAGTATTCGAGGTCAAAGTCCATTAAACATTACATAATAGGAGCGGAACAAACACGGACCTCCAAAAGATCAGAAGTGGGATTAGGTGCCATGGAGGGGAAAGCATCCCCTGCCGATCGGTCGACAACTCAGTTTGTAAATAATGGCCTAACAATCGGTATGTAAATAGTCAGTCAGTATTTGACTTAATGATAAAATGTATTTACTAACAAGGTCATTGTATCAACCAGAGAGCTGATATTCTTGCTTCATCAACTTGTTTGTCCATAATATACCTAGTTTAAGAAATTGTTCATACGTAGAAGATGCTCTTCCGTAACAAATCAACAAAGAGATATTAACTCCGTTTTCAGGGGACAAAGGTATATTGCTGCAAAAGTAAGGAAAGTTAACGATTGAAAAGTTGAAGTCGTCAAGTTTATCATAAAGCTTTGTGGTAAGATCACTAACGTCTTTTTCTAGTAAAATATCCAAATATTGAACAGATGTGTCAGACTCTGTGGTATCTTTTATTTCAAGAGCACCGGGATATATCATGTCGACATAAGAATGGAAATAACTATTGTTAATTGACAATACGTCGTCGATATATCTAATTGTCGAGTTGAAGGCCACAGCAGGTGTTTTCTTCTTTTCCAGTAAAAGATTTTGAATTAATTCTGCTTCATATGAATACAAACATAGTTCTGCTAACAATTGATACCCAAGGGAATTCCAACAGATTGTCGGGAGACCTGTCTCCAAAAACCACATTGATATTGTCAATCGAGCATCTTCTTTATTCAATTTCAGAGTAATTGATCAGATTTTTTTTAAAGTTATTTTGCAAATGACCAATTAGAAGGTTAATAATTTTACGACTTCCATTTTTATTGAAAAAGCAGCCGTCAATGTCAGAAAGCCTGGACTTTAATTTTTAGTTGTATTCAATGTTGAAATGTCATAAGATTTTATGTTGTTGATTTCAGTCAAATTTTGTGATTTCAAATTTTCCAAAAGTTCCTTGGAATTTTTAAGCATCCACACATGATTTACACCACTGGCCCTTCTCGAATACATTGTTGCACAGTAATAGTACTCCTGAAGTCTCTCTTCCACTGCTGTTTATGTCTTAGTGAGTAGAAATAGGTTAAATGCAATCTTAAATGCAAATTTTATATAAAATGTCGAAACATTTATTTGATAAAAATGACATTATAAGAGGGGGTGGGTTTTTTGTTACAGAGAAAGAGATAAATTGCGTCCAAAATACCTGTTTTTATAACTTTGTACCGAAAAAAGCTTTACACATAGGAGAAATGTACATTTAGATAATGCTTATTTGTAGTCCACATGCGCTTGCATAGTCAAGTTTCTTTCCCTATTGTAAAGACAATTACAATATTGTGCATTGAAGTCAGCTGTTCACGACATTGTAAAATTATTTCAAAAAGAGAGGTTTCATTTTTTTTAACTCCAGGGAATCTCATCAAGAAAATTGTATTTAGGCAGAGGAAATGGACATTGATATACATAGACGTTGCCGTACGACTTAAACGCAATGGCGTTATCTCTGGAAGATGTTATAATGTATTTTGTACTGAATGATAGTCGCCCAATTATCAACAAATAAAGTTAAACACTTCTTTTGTTGTTGATGTTGTTATTGTTTTCTTGAGTATAGCGGGTACATGTTACATAGTATAATATTTATCGTATCAATACATGGACTTTTCGATATCATCTAGTAGATGCACTTCTATTTTATGTTTATCAAAAAAAAAAATCCAAAACAAATCTGCTACCAGGGCATAAAAGACGGATCCTAAGAAATATAAAAGGTGGGATCAAATGCATCCTAGTAAAAAGTGTTCCCTGCCGAACGGTCACACCCAATGTGCAAGATGTGGTGATGGAGCTTAATTGTTACCGAAATAATGAGGAAATTGTGTCAAATTATCGATATTAAGCCTTCAACAGCGTAAATCAAACGCAAGATAAAAGCATTGAAGACAATGAAAGAATTCGAGTTTAAGATGTAAAATCAATTCATATCTATTTATGATTCGCTACCGATCCTTCGTTTCTTCACTAAAAGTGTTATATATAATCTTTAGAAAATATGAAGACAAAACTGGCATTCTGCTTCGACAGAAGCTTATAGAAAATTGAAATTATAATCAATATAAATCAAAAGGGATATGTTTTACCTATACATGCACTAATGGAGTTATATTCAATATTGATGACTACTGACTACTTGTTGCTTGAAGTTGTTTACTGTACATATTCCAGAAAGCTTGCGCATTTGTATAGCCAACCCATACCAAGACTCGCCAATTTAAGTTCAATAACTCTTTTAAGTCTTTCCCATCAAAGTTAGATCCTTCTTATGACGTAAGTAACTCCAAAGTTATTGACACCCGCTTTACATTGGTCGTCAATTCCAGATTACTATATACACAAGTTCAATGATGAAAAACAATTGTCATTATAATAGAGCTCCCTATAAATATATCATGAAAACACAGATATTTAGGATTCAAAAATAAGTTTGATAAGGATACCTTAGTCTGATTCCTAACTCTCAAACACACACGCACAAATGAGAGAAACCGTACAGAGATAAACTGGTTATTAGTCTTTCGAGAAATCTCGAGGTTCTTCGGATGACACCGTATAAGCCGAGTTCATGTGTCTCAGTAGGTGCTGGCATGACAAAAGATTCCTCATTGCTCAATGACTGTAAGCGTCGAGTATAGGACAATATTTGCAGCTCTCCACCGGCAAGTGATGGCGTCTCCATATGAGTGAAAAAATTCTCGAAAGGGACTTTAACAACATACAAATAAACAATCAAAAACAGATCTCGACTCCAGTCCTTAATACCCAATTAGTTGCTTCTTCTTGGCCTAGCCATATACAAGTGCATAACCTACCGACATTAACAGATTTCTCAAATACATGTACTTCTTTTGAAAGATTAGGCTTACCGCTCATCTTTATTAAGTCAAGTTGCAAAAATCACTTTAACTATAGATCTCTTGTTTATCTTGTTAGACATTGTAATCAAAATGACCTCCAAGCGATATCAAACAATCAATCAGCGAAGGTTCGAGAAGTTTTGGTCATTAGCTGCCGACGCTGTATCACATGTGAACCGTAAAAGAAATGTCAGACAAATATACGTCAATAATTTTATTTAAGAAATCGTGATAAAAGGACAAGAAATTGAATAAAATGATACAACTAGTAAAGACTCTTGTCTCGGCGACGGAAACAGGAAGTATATACATAAATTAGTTCCACTGGACTGGAGACATTAAACCTACGGAAATCCGATTTATGCGACAATAGCCGATCTGGAATATTTACGAGACATAGTAACAGTCTACCCTTCTTCTCCTTTTAAGTCTCTGGGCTGTCGTTAGGAATGCTGGTATCGACATCTATTCTGATATACAGTTATGCACTTTGGACATGCACTGCTGTGTTGCACAAGTTATTAGTTTTGGAATATGATTCACGTCATCAAGTTCTTCCCACTATAAACTTCAAGCAAATCGAGAAGTACACCCCCCATGAACCTTTATCATTTTAAAATTTAAAAAATCGCCCATACAAGTTTAATTGATATTAATTGATAGTGTTTTCAAATATTAATATATTTATAAACCAGCTAGTCTACTCGCTTACTTTTTACCGATCGAGTACCCAGTTACCAGAACATTTGAAAACACTCTTTTTTACAATATACATAACATTTCAATAAAATGGTATCTGTAACAACGGTAAACATCTTTGAATTAGCTTGAAAAAGTCAGTCAGCCTTTGACCTTTTGATACATCGACCGTTGAACTTACAAACTTGTTGGTTAGGTTATTAACTTTGAAGAATAGATCGTACGTAGAGTATGCTCTTGGATATTGAATTCATTGGAAGACATATACATGTATAAATATACCCCATATGCAGATGATTAAATTATATTTGGGAAAGTTAATGATAGAAAAGTCGTCACTTTTGTCATATAGTTTTGTTGTTAGTTATCATTTACGTCTTTTTCTAGTGAAATATATAAATATAAAATAGCTGTGGCAGAATATAAAGTCTGTTTTAATTTAAGTTCACCCCGGATATATCGAATCGACGTATGAATTGAAGTAACTACTACAGTACCTTGTAATGTTATTTGTTCGAGTTGAAGGCAAGAGCAAGTATTTTCTTTTTCTTTTCTTTTTTAAGGACACAATCAACGTACCTTACCTATACTGATCTTTTAAAGACATTCTAAATTCAAGATTATAGTGCCATCGGATGTTCGTAGACAAAAAAATAATCATGCATTAAGGTCCTGTCACACCAAGCTGCGTTCACACGGAGTCATTACGGTCATTACGGCGTTGTTAAATTTTTAAAATCGCCGTGGTATCGCAGGAAAATTGCACAAATTTCTGTAAAATTTTCACAATGTGAAGATGTCACGGCGTCCCTACGGCGACGAACGTTAACGCGATTCTACGGCGAACTCACGGCGTTCTTTTTCGTTCCCATAGAGATCTCTCGGCGATTGACTGCGCTTCAGCGGAGTTTTCACGGCGCGTTATGAGTTTTCACCTCGTGTTCACGGCGTTCTCACTGCGCTAGCTGCGTTCACAATACGTTCACAATGCGTTCTATACTCATTGATATATATATTCAGAAGGAATGTAAAACATTTTTGTTTAAAGATTCAAGTTACACGATGAAAAGACTTCTAATCATGCCAAGAAATATTCTTAATAATTAAAAAAATGTTCTATATAAATAATTTAGTACTAAATTATTAATAGTTTTATGATTAAACTCCTTTTTTCAATTTTATCGGTTCAGATGTGTTGTTAGATTTTCTTTGATTTTATCATGAATGTAAAAAAAAATGAATAAATAACAAATGAAAAGTTTTCTATAAAATTTATTTGAAACAACAGAACAAGTTCTGGTGTAATTTTATTTTATTATTTTCACTTTTAAATGCTCCTAGTGCAACAAATACATTGTAATTATTGCTGATCAAATATGATTCCATTGCTCTTGTTTTGTGAGCTAGCTAACAACGCTCTAACAACGCCGTGAAAGCGCATTGTGATCGCCAACGGACGCTGTAGAAACGCCATGGGAGCGCAATGATCGCAGTGACAACTCCGTGCTGTCCCCGTGTAATCTCAGTCGAAAAAACACAAGACGATAAATCTTATTAGAAGCGCCGTAAAAACGCGATGGAAACGCAGTGACATCTCCATGGACTCCGCGACATCTCCGTGAGGTCTTCGTGGCAGCGCAGTCTACTATCACGGCGTTCGTACGGAGCTCCCAATACGTTGTTGGAGATCTCATCGCGCTGCTACGGCGATCATACTACGTTTCTACTGCGTTCTTATCAGACCGCGATCACACGGCGCGTACTTTGTGCGCGTCCCCTGGCGTTCTAGGAGACCCTACGCGACCCTGAGGCGTTCAGTGGAGATCTCGCCGCGATGTCACGGCGCTGTAGGAGACTCTACTGCGATCACCTCGGCGTTTTGCATTTTTTGAGGACGCCTTGCAGTCGCCGTGAGGACGCAGCCCCGGTGTAATAGGGGTTTTACAAGGAATTTTGAAAAGATATTAATTGATGATTTTTTTTGTATTATTCAAAGAAAAATATATAAAAATTACTAAAATATATTCTGGGTGCTTTGTTTATTCAAATTCGATTTTAAAAATGTGTACAATTGCATATGTAGACAAAAAATTTAGTAAACAGTTCCTTCAAGTATTGGAACTCTTCAACGCCAGGGAAAAATGCAATAAAGTTCTAACTACGTTGCGTTTGTCCTTAAATAGGTTTTTTTAAAACGTAAATATATACTGCTTCATATGAATACAAAAATAGGTCTGCTAATAACAGCTATGGGAATTCCAACAGATTGTTAGAAAACCTGATCTCCAAACTACATAGATTTTGTAAATCAGAAACTCGGGCATCTTTTTTTAAAATTCATTTCATTATAAAAAATATCATTACAGTACATTGAACCAAAAGATCAATAATTTTAGCCATATTGTAGTTCTGACGTTGTTTACAAAGAAATACACCATACATAGTTTAAAATAATGAAAAAAAAAATCCAGACAATTCAATCTGCAAAAATCATTTACATAATAAGCAGTGGCATATGTTGTAAATGATGTAATTAGCAATTTTTGTATTTTTAGATTAAATACCAAACAGAAAAAACAATGACAGAAAGAAAAATAAATTTGAGGATATTGCAGGCTGACAAGTTCCCTTTCTTTAATTCCTACAGTCTTGTGTTTAAATTAATATTCCATATAGTATCCTTTTGATATCAACTTCAGGGTATCAGTGTGTACACGTACTCAAAATGATTTTAAACCCAAAAAATTGAAAATGACCGACGACAGGGTGGGTTTATTTACGAATTCCGTTTGCGATCTATAAAGTCAATAAGACTTGACATTAATTTCTCGTGGGGAATGGTTTTATAAGATGTTGAGAAGTCATTTGTTACGATGTTATTGATTTAATCAAAATTTTCTGTTTTCTAGAAGTCCTTTACAGGTTTTTGATTTGCGCCGTGTTACCCTTGTCTTTGCTCGGTCAAATAAAAAAAAATCCATGGACATATCAATGTAACGATATTTGCCTGATAATTTTCTCGCAAAATATTTACCTATTTATTATTCAACTTTGAGATAAATATATACGTAGTTGCTGACAAGGTCATTGTACCGAATAGAATTTGCGAATTGTTGACTTTGAACGAGACTGTTGTTATCCTTGTACATGTATCAACATTTTATTTGTTAATAATTTGTTTTTCGTACGTAGAACACGATCTTGCATATTTAAAGACATTAAACGGCAATGTAATCATGCTCAAATGTCCAATAAAATGATATATATACGTATATTGACAGCAGAGCAAACACGGACCAAGGAAGGGTAGGTATGTTACAATTTACCTTTTGTCTTAGTCAAGTAGACAAATATTCTGTAGACAATTCAGGTGTACAATTTTGGCTAAACAAATTGTTCTTAGTATTTCGGTAAAAAAAAATTGTTATCATCACATTTGATGATTGAATATTGATTTGAAAAATGTTGTCGATATATCTTATCGTCAAATTGATGGTCACAGCTAGATTCTTCTTTCCATTTAGATTTGTTTCAAAATAAATTCTACTTTTTAAGTGTAAAAAGTTGACTGTGCATGCATTTTCAATATGCAAAGCCAGTTTACAAATGATTTAAAGACCCTTGCTTAATCAGTTTATCGTTTCTGTTTGTTTGCGAAACGTTTTTTTAAACAATATCATTACTGCAT
Source organism: Saccostrea glomerata (assembly GCA_003671525.1). Classification (NCBI taxonomy): domain Eukaryota; kingdom Metazoa; phylum Mollusca; class Bivalvia; order Ostreida; family Ostreidae; genus Saccostrea; species Saccostrea glomerata. The sequence continues at coordinate 2,428,136 of PRKT01000029.1, forward strand.
TAAATTCTACTGTATGACAAGAATTACATGATTTATTTTTTACATATTCTGTCACATTATGAATAAAAATATGACAAAGTTGCTTTTATCTTATTCTGAATTATGTTCATATGGTTTATGGGAATTTGGAGTTGAAGCCGTTAGAAATTCTTGTCAGTTGTGGTCTTATTTATTCTAAATTTCTCGATTTATTTCTTTTGAATTGTGTTATCTTGCAATATCGAGACATATTTTATATCTTTAATAGAGGAAATGCTGTGTTTCTGGCTGTTTCCAGAGAATAGAGTCATAAAATATAGCGATAAAAGTATTTAAGTGGAAAGGTCTGACAATTAGAAAATTTTGTAGAAGAAGATTAATAAATGACAAAAGTATTGTCTGCATTTATCCACTCGTAAAAAATAACACGTACAATACAATGTTTAACCAATTCCCTCTATGAACAAGAAATAAGAAAGGTCAAATACATAAACTTGGAATCAATACTTCCTGCTGATTGCATTAATTTGTACCCTGTGGATACTTTGGTAGTTTTTACGAAAAGATATAATGCTAGTCTACAGTATACATGTACAAGATGACCTGTTTCAAAGACCTTAATTACACAACATTTTGTTTTATTCAATTTATTAAAAAATTGCACCTGTACACTCGTTTTGCTTCACCGTCATTGCAATGAATTATATTTATAAGATGTATGTTTCACAACAAAATCAAAGGTATTATTCAATTGAAATACGGAACTTTTAAGAAAAAACATGGTTTTGTGATAGAATTATAATGACAAAATTTTAACCCTTTCTCATTAATCTAATGTTACTAAATTAGAAGGCTTAAATAGTTTAATAGTGCCCTGCTTAAAATTTTCCTTAACATTCTTTGTTTTCTTGTCAACGCATTTCCATGAAATCGTTCGAAAATTAAAGGGAAAGAGAGAGTGAGGTGATTATGTGCTTAATTTTGTCACCAGTTGCTCGCTTTATTAAGCTTTGATATTTGACTCATGCTTTCTTTCCTGTAAACTAAAGAACCAGGGAAAAATTTACTGTTAATTTTGTCCGTAAAAGATAAAATTCTGTCAGAGGATTGCTATCAAGATTGATTACACTATCACTTGAAAACACTGAGTTTCCTATAAGTCTTTCAGATCATTGGATACCAAAACTTTTAAAGTCATACAAGATTATTTTTTAAAAAATCAAAATCCCCCTCAGCTTCAAGAAATTATTAAAATCTTCCTTTTCTTCTGTTTCATTTCTATGCTACAATCTTGTGTATACTTTAGTTTTTTCATATACTAGAAACACAACGAATGAAACATATGGAGATATCGAACAATATTCCAGATCAAAAGTCCATAAAACAATACAAAATAGGAGCAGAGCAAACACGAACATCCAAAATATCAGAGGTAGTACCAGGTGCCATGGAGGAGTGAGCATCCCCTGCTGCTAACCCTGAACAAAGACTTTTTCTTGCTTAGGCCTATATGTTCTATTGAAGTATGCTTTTGTCTTCTTGTTAATTGATTATGTGTGTTGATTTATGTTATTATCGAGAATTTTTTACTCTTATAGAGACATCAACATTTACCACTATCGCTAGGATATCATAACCAGTATCTTTTTGTTGAAAAAAAAATAGTTCATACATAAAGAGAACAAACACACAAAAAACATTGTTTATATATTATATAAAATCCTATCTTTTTACTACTGTTAAATACTTTATTTTGTTGTAGTAAGCAATCATGGAAATTGTTAATAATGCAATCTTACTATTCATTTTTATTTCTTATTTAGTAATTTTTTAATGAAATAATACTAGAAAATTAAAAACAAAAATAAGGAGCCATATATATCAATGTGAATGTTATACTAAATATTGTGACTGTAATATACTTTGATTTATTTTATGTCATGCCTGTTTTATTTTTGGTTTTTAATTTAATGTATAAAAGTTACTAGTAATGTATGTTCAACAAACGGCACTGCTTATTATGTACACTGTATAAGATTTTTGCAGTTTCTTTATTTAAAACTATGTATGGTATAAAAAGCTCTTTGTTAACAATGTCAAATCTACAAAATAGCTAAAATTAAAATTATTGATCCCTGTATTGAATGTATTGTATGATATTTATTTAAATAAATGAAGAAAAAAAACAATGTTCATTGTACTTTTGGCTTATTTATATCCGTATGTTATTCCCTGAACCATTCTGGGTATTGTGTTGTCATTTGGATAGAAAGTTCATGAAGTTTAGTACTTTTGTATTTCTTCTACAGATCCTATCATAAAATGACTCTCCTGATTACCTTTTGTGATTCGTGTAGGATTAATTAATTCCTATAAAAGACAGAACTGCCATATGAAATGTACTTTTAGAATTTTAAAGAAATAACCTGTATGGTCTAATTATGTGAATTGTGAAAAAAGATTAGGTAATGAAACTAGGTACAAAATTGCGTCTGAAAATAAAAGAATTCGTGTCATTGCCATAGAGATAGTCGTACTAATTGACACGGCGGTAAATTGACACGGCGGTAGCATGTGATTGCTGATAATCAACTACTACACCGAGAGCTATTTGATAGGAAGTCTCCCTTTCTTTGCTTCTTATCATAAACTTCAATATAATTGAGTAATTAAATCAATTAGGTCATTTCCTGTTTCATTTTTTGAGCCTCATTCTTCCGTTTTGTTCATTTTCGTAAGTTCAATCTGTAGATAACGGGATGAATGCATTAATTTACATTGATGGAAATAACTTTTTATGCAGTACAGTTATAATTATCACGTTCAAATTTGAATACTAGTATGTTTGAAAAGCTTTAAAAAATTATCACATTAAAAAATTTCAGATTTATTTAAGGTTAGACTTTCAAATAATACTCATTGTTCTTTGGATATATTAATGAAAACATTGAACACTTCTTCTTATACTGTAAAAATTATGCTGAAATTAGAATGGAATTATTCCACGCTATACAAAATAACAAAGGAGCAATAGACCTTTACAGTATTTTATTTTGGGACCCAAATTTGGGTCAACAAAATAATATCAATATCGTTTAAGCTGTACAAAAATATATCAAAAAATCAAAAAGATTTTATGAATAAACAGCGTTACCATTCTGTATCTTTTACAAACCCCTCCTTCTTTCTTCCCTCCCTGCACTCCAATTCCCTTCCTTTCTTGTTTCTCTGCACCCTCTTCTTTCTTCTTCTTTATGTATATTTGTTGCTTGTACATCACGTGTACATAATTTTGTTTTTTTATTTGTGTTGGAGAGGACAATCTAAGTTGGAATAACTTGTGTCCAATTCCATTGATTGTGTTATATAAAATATGTTTAAATCAAATTAAAAAAAGTTGCCTTATACTCTCACCATGAGCCGTCTGGAGAGATCAGCTGAACGCAGTTATCAGTAGTAAAAAAAAATTTAACTATTTAAAATCAAGGTCAACATCAGAAATAACACGCCATTCAAAAATAATAAACAATGAAATCTGCAAACCAGGTCATGATTTGCTAAATATTTATCGAATTGATATTAAGATAAAAATATCTATTATAAATGTCAAAATGTAGACCACAGATAGGATTTTTCTCCTCTTACAGTTAAAAAAAAAAATATTTTGCATCATCAGAATTAGGAAATTGGTCGTCTTATACAGTCTCCCAGATGGTTTGATGACTTGGTCTCAAAAGACTACACCGATATTTTCAATAAGGAACTCCAACATCATTTTAATATCAACTTCAGGGCACTCGCATGTAGAATGTGTAAAATCAGAATTATAATGAACTATAGGCAGTTGTTAGTGTTCTGAAAGTTGAGATTTAGAATCCACATTTGATTATAACCATCTCTTGAAAAATCAACAGCTGTACCTAAGTATATATGAAATTTCTTTATGACATTTCTTGGGAATAGAAATACAATGTTGGTAATACATTTTTGGCAAAGCAATATGTCTCTTTTTGTTCAGATTTTTTAATAACAATTTTTGAAATTTATCATAAAATTCTGTTCATCAACTTGTATTCTATAGTTTTCTATTTAAATGGCAGGCATCAAAATGTTATTGTCATATTGTTATTATATGTATATCGTTTAAGTTTTATTTCTATAACATGTCTTTTTTATTAAGGTCTTCCGTCTTAACGGAAGACCTTATAGCAATTCTATTGTTTCTTATTATTATTATTTTTCTGACGCGATTTCTCAAAGACTACTGGATGGAATTACATGAAATTTTCAGGACAGATGTTTTGTTAAATGAATTTGATACATCTGAGAGATTTTTTGGAAATTCGCTTCCGGTGCCAAGTTACAGACCTTTTTCTGATTTCTTTTGTCTACAGATTTTCTCAAGAACGGTAAAAGATATCAATGTGAAACTTTCAGATATGATAAATGATGAAAAATACTATCCAGGACGCGACTTTTCGTTTGTCGTCATTACTTCCGCT
>PRKT01000029.1:2433499-2462582 GCA_003671525.1 Saccostrea glomerata
GCGCGAATTTATGAATAGTGACTAGCTTTCATAATTCTAAGACAAAAGCACTGTTATACAGAGGTATATACAAGAAGATTTAGAGCAGAGGTCCCGACAGCGTACGTAATATTTAGCGCGTTGGATTTTCATGCTGCCGACTTGGATTCAATCCCTCTTGCGTGTAATATTTTTTTTACCTTTTCAGCTAGATTTCACAAAGGTTTTCTTTTTTTTCGGAATCGGACGGAAGACCTCTCGTTGCTCGCAACGAGATCGTATCTAGTTTTTATTGTATTTTTTTCCATTCCTACGGGGTTTTTTCCCATTGATTTGCATACTATAATTCTCTATTTGCATTCTATGTTTTATTCTGAATTCTTAACTTTCTGTTTCATTATTTAATGTTCAATTAACATAAATATGTGCCATATATACGAGAGGAAATTTTAGAATAGCAAAGGAAAGATATAAATTCAACGGAAAGTTACACAAAACAAATAGGAAATTATACAATACAAATGGAGTAGATAAAAAATTGTAATTTTTGACAAGACATAACTACGCATTGCCCAAAGTTTCTTTTTACTCCTTTTACACGAACATAAAGTTCCTGCGAATAAAAAGTGATTTGCAGAACGTGCCTTTTAATTGATAAAACAGTAAAATATTCTTACCCAATCTTTTGTTTAAAAAAAAAATAGATAAATGTTCCTAGTTTTCTCAAACGTTATATAGATATTTATGATCGATACCAATAAAACCTATCCCGGTAGGTATAAGTATGAAAGTTCAATTTAAACATTCTTCCGATGCTAGATATTTTCTCACAAATATATCATAGAGCATGCGAAAGCATTACGTCAGATTTATCAAACAATCACTATGAATCGAAAGAAGTTTTCGAGGTCAAGGTCGTAAATTGTTCTACTTTAGATAAAGTATACACTCTCTAACCCTGAATCAAGATAAACCAATGCTCTTTCTCCTGTACTATAAAAGTGCATCTAAATAACAATCCGAGCAAAGTTTGTAAAATGATTTTTTTAGTTATTGATTCAAATAATAAAATTCTACTAATATATCTTTAAACTTTAGAAGAAACAAATTTCCATTCATCTTATCTAAGCCTGGATTTATACTGTGATACCTTCTTGACTTTTATTTAACTTTGATAAATTTCAGAAGATTAGTCTCTTTTCAATCACGGAAAACAATCATTTACGTGGCTTTAAAACAATCATAAATAACAATCTGAGCAAAGTTTGTAAAATAATTTTTTTAGTTATTGAAAAAAACAATAAAACTCATACTAGTATATCTTTAAAATTTAGAAGAAACTAATTTCCATTCATCTTATCTAAGCCTGGATTTATACTGTGATACTTTCTTGACTTTTATTTAACTTTGATGAATTTCAGAAGATTAATCTCTTTCCAATCACGGAAAACAATCATTTATGTGTCTTTAAAACAAATCAAAAAGCACCAATTTAGTTTCAAAGAATCCTACTTAGCAAGATCTTTTATTTGGGGAAAGAGGCCCGCAGGCCATATCACTCACACGATTCACCTTAATATGGTCCTACTGTAAGAAGTTTGAAGTTTTCTAAGATTATTCCAAAGAAATTTATTTTAGCCTTATCCTAGTGCTAAGGCGCTAACCTGAGTCCACACTGCAAAAGGACTCATCAATATCTAGATGACTAACATGACCTTACTCTTCTGGATTGTTGAAATTTTCATCGCTTGGTTTAAATGGATGTTTTATATAAAATTTAAAAAAAACTTAGTTTTAGCCCTAAACCAAACCAAAATGTCCATTTATAAAATTATTTATTAAAAAACTTAAGAAATTTGTGTGATTAATTTGTTTTGGAATGGAAATGTTACTCTTGATATTGTATTAATGGAAATCATTTTTAAACTAAAAATCTAGCCGGGGGAACATGATATTAATTTAAATCATTTCCCAACCCCATCCCCAGGACCACAATTTGAACAAACTTTAACTCGAACAACCTATGGACATTTGTAAAATTAGTATGACCCCTGCTGCTCTTTGTAAGACTCTCTTAAAGCTTTTCCTATATATTTCTATGTAAAACTTAAGTCGACCTTGTGGCACCACCCTTTTCTGTGAGATCATCAGCTGAACACGAACAACCATTTTTTCTAAGGCCATACGTTGAAGCAAGTTTAAACTACACTACCTATACTGTTGCAATGTTTTTGTAAGCCATTGTAAGCCTTGTTGTTCTTGAGAACATCACCCGAAATGATGCACATTGCAGAGAGGGGGACACATTTCGATTAAAAAACCTCATTTGATTCTATGACTCAGGTGAGCTAAAAGGTCATTTTTTCTAGAACATCAGTTGGTGCGAATATCTAGGTGAGAAAGAGATATCCCCTGTGTCCCAACGAAGTAATGTTAGTACATATATGTGTCATGAATCTGATTTAATCTTATGGGTGGCAGATTGTAGGACTGCACTTTAACAGTACAGATCATATTCCAAAAGAGACATCCGTTAGAAGACCTTCGTTTTTCATTCATCCCAAGGTTGATATTTTATCATGTTTATTTTTAAGTCACGCAGTATTGCAAACATTTAAAAGGGGGACCCCTTCATAATTTGTCCTGTTCTTTAAAACATTTTACACAGGTTAACTATGGCTCTTAATACACTCTGTGACAAAAGAAAGCGAAAAGATGTTGTTGAGGTCGTATATCATGGAATACCATATGCGGAATTTGATAAAACTGGTATGTATAAATGATCCTGTTTAAAACAATCTTTTAAGTTAAATATTAAAGAATGAAATACAAATGAAATAGCTTTTTTTTTTTTATATCGTTATCATTTAAGAACATTAAGAATAAGATAACGAACAGTGATCGATCTAAAAAAAATTTATTAACAATACAAATATGTGAAGAGGAAAAAAACCTCCGACACCTGGATATTCATGTGATGGGATCAGGTGCCTAGAGGGAGTGGGTATCCCCTGTTACACCAAAAATCATTCAAAAAGTACATTTTGCAAATCTTGTATTCACAAAACCTGGTGTATAGAGCGATATTAATTTTATCACAGGTCACTGGAGTACTTGGTCCTTGGTGAGAATGTTTGAGGGTTCCTTAATGCTATCAGCCTCGTTGTCACCTTGTGCCCAAACTGTCACTTCTCATGAAGAGGACTACATTCTTCTGCGTCAGCACTGTGAAATAAGTCCAAGATACTACCAAGATATAACCATTCAATCAAAATTTAACCCCAGGATTATGTTTGGCTGTCAAGAAGTTGGGCGGACATCATTAAACATCAAAGTCAGGATGTTCAATCAACATACAGAATATGTGTACGCTACAAACATGAGAAAAATGGTCAACTTTAACAAAAGAACAAAGAAAGCGGTTCCAAATAACCCTTTTTATCTTGAACAAGCAGAGGGCCTGAACGGTATGCGACCAAAGTACAGTTGGCCTCCCTTTCCTGATTATGTTCCTTCTAAAGTTTTTCGAAAGAAAGTCTTCCCTCTTCACAGTGATACGGACTTTATGAATCATGTAAATAACTCCTCGTATATACGATTCTGTTTAGATTGTTGCGCATGTGCAGCAGAAGCGAAATTTTACAAATATTTTTGGGCTGACTTTCATTACCCTGTTTTGGAAGTGGACATTCAGTATTTAGGTGAAAGTTTCGCAAACGAAACACTAGATATTTCAACATGGCAAAGTGAAACGAACATCTGTGATTTATATTTTATCATAACTCACAAACACAAAGTGATAGCAAAAACTTTCCTTAGACTTGGCCTTACAAAACTTGAGAAAATAACTTATGCTGATTCAAAATTGTAGATAAAACAATACAAGTATGCCAATATTTTTAAACTCTAAGAGTTTTCAATAACCAAGGTATCTTGGACGAAAATTAAGGTAACAAAATCATCAAATATTTCTTAATTTCTTTTGTCTTTTGTGAACAAGAAAACAAAGATAATTTGTAATTAGCAATATCCTTTCTGGATTCTTTGCAATTATAAACTTTAAAAAAGCCAAACCTTCCATTCAGAATAAAAAGTTGATTCGAATTTCACTTGTAAATTTTCTGCGTGTCTCGTGCAGATTCCCAACATGACCTCTCAAGTATTAAATATGAAATATCCCCTTTATCCACTATAATGACTGAAAATACATGTACCTTCGATTTTGAAATTTCCTTCATATTCTTTAATATCTGCTCATACATGTTCCTTTATAAGTGTTATATTGTATCAATTCTAAGCCAAAAGGTCTTCAATTTAAGTCAACGAAGGTTTAAAAAATGGCTAACCAACCGAACTAAATAGTTGTTAACGTTGTTGATTGCATTTAGCATATAACTAAGAAAGTCTGAATTCTTTGAAAGGTCTTATTCATGTAATTGGTGGCAATTTTAATCTAACACCAATGCATAACACTCTAGAAAACCAGAACACAAACAGTTAAAACGAGTACAATAAACTAGAGATCATTTCTAGTGAAAAAGCAAAGGAAAAGGGTTAGAAAAACACCACAACTGTTTTATAATAACTGTAAAAATCAGACTGATCAATTTGAGAAAAAAAAATAATTTGAGGAAGACACAGATACGCTTTGGGTAATATCCATATTGGGAAAAATGTCTGAGTTTCATGAGAAGTGTGATACGCTAAACTACTGTATATTATCTATTTTATTGCTTACAATATACAGATTACAAATTGACACTATCTGCTCGTGTTCCAGAAACCTTGCGGAGGTGTACGGAAATCCAGAAGGACTATGACACTAACATTTTTTTGTTGAGACATGCTAATAGTTGGTATCCATTGATGTTAACTTCGTGTTTATCCGTGCGTCTGTATATACACTGTACCTTACGTTGCAGATTTTTGTTGCAGTTTTTTCAGCAACAACTCATGACAGATGCTTGAAATTTAAGCAAACACTATGTTTAGGCATTGAATATAATGGTATTCATTTTCTCTCCGTAACTACCCATGCACATAAAAGCAGGGGTACTGTAAATAGGGTTATTTTCGTCCCATGTCCCATGCAGGCATTTTTGCCCTGTTTTAAATTCGCCCAGTCACAGTTCTGCTTAAGAAATTATACTGTCTTGATTGAATTAGCACAGTCTTCAATTCCCCACTTATATCTTGGGCGAAAATAAAACGGAGGCGAAAATTTCCCAATATACAGTATTACTAGTGAGCATTGGCTCACAGACTTCCTGTTTTAACCTTTCAAGACGTTAAACATTATTATGCTTTCGCACCAGTTTAGTTATAATACTTTTTATGTTAAGACAGATTTAGATTGCCCGGATATTAAGTTTGAGCAAAACAAAATATTTCATGTCAAAGAAAGGAGGATAACAGAAGAGAAATTTAAGTGGAAAGAATGATTTTCTGAAACATAATCAATAAGCAATACTATCCTGATAATCAGTGACATTTAAATCCAAAACTAGTTTACAATCTAAAATGGCTGTTACTCCTTGACAATTCTGCTTTCTTCATCACGCACGAGTGACGGTTAGCTTGACCTACAAGGTCTCGTTGAAATAGACTGGGATCGTCATTAAGTGATATATTTCTCAGTGAAAGTTTCCAGCAAAAGCGAAAATGATGATGGAACTTCTGAAAATGTCGTCAGTGAGTGCTAAATATAGGCATTGCTTCCGTGACTTGATTGATTATGAATTATTATATAATAATGTTTTATAAAATAGATGTCATGAAAGGCTTGAACTACTTTTGGCTTTTCATACATAGCTTTTTTTGTTGCTGATATTATTGTTGCAGTTTTTTTTTTTTTTTTTTTTTGATACTGCTATTAACACAATGTCCATAAAAGCCAAGGAAAGGTTAGAAATTCTTACAATAGTTTTTCCATTCATATGTATATCCATTTGAGGTTTAAATTAAAGATACCATAGAGTCTGATAAATCTCGTTCATATCTTTATTCTAGTATTTTACCAGATAAGACGTTAATAGTTATCTTACAATTAGGCTTTTATGATAAACGTAATGGTTTTAACTTTTTTCAATTATACACTAATATGCCTTCATCACCTGCATACGAGGTTCATTTCTCTCTATTGATTCGATGCTCAAGAGCACACTCTACGTATAAACATTTGAGTAACAAGTTAATGAAAGAAGAATATCATCTTTCGTAAGTTCTATGTTCGAGACCATTTCAGCAATACAATCTATAGTATAATGCTGACTGGCGTTTCAATACTTATTACTAGACCATTATTTACTGAATTGTCGACAGATTTTCCGTTATTTTCTGATCACGACAAGAAGCACACGGCGGATGTGACCAGTCGGCAGGGGATGTTTACCGTTATTTGACACCCGACCCCACCTCTGTTGTTTTATAGATCCGAGTTTGCTCTCATTTTGATTTATATTGTTTGATTTTTGAGCTTTGTTATCTCAATGCATTTCATTCTCACGTTTTGACCTCAGGTGTCCCAAAATTGCCCATAAATTGGAACTTTGTGTTTAATTTTTGGCAATGTGTATCAGTCACAATTGTGTTGAATTTACTTTTTTTGTACGAATGATTCATTTGCAATACAGACTTTGAAAGTATTGTTTAATCTTGGAAAATCACGAAATCTAGAAGACATTGTTAACATCTAAGGTGATTTTTGTTTTCATGCAAAAAAAGATTATGGGTTTTACAACTCTGTTGTTGATAAGTGTTAATTATTTCTTTATTTGCAAGTGGTGTTTGGTTTGTTTATTGGAAATTTAGCCGTGGATGTTAAGAGATAATATGAAAAGGATATAATGATGACGGATCTTTGTGATTTCATCAACGAGCGAGAAAAAGAAACTGTTAATCTGGAGTGATGTACACCAACACATATAATTCTAGATAGTTACATAACGTTGACGATTATTTTTTCCTTTGTACATTTTCATTACATTTGTGTCCATGTCTTTCGTAATTGTAATACATTATGTAATAATAAAATGATCTGAATATATATTATCAACGAACTTTGAATTTAGATGTATGTTACTTCCAGAGATCTTACCTTGAAAAATGGTTGTTACCTCATTTTTTTTCGACTTAGGTCAATTGCGGCAAGGGTTTGAACCAATGACCTTTTAAAAAAGGTAGCGAGCGCTCTATCAAGTAAGCTACGTGACAGTGGCTATTTGTAGATGACTCGCTTAGAAAACTATTATCTACTGAGTTCTGCTCCAGATTGGGTATTTCATGAAAGGGTAAAGTGGATTCCTTTAATATACGCTGTTCATGTTGATTGAATCATTTTGTTTCAGTTAATTGTTAAAAGTAATTCAACGTCACGAAAACATTCAGTATTTTAATGATACGTTTTGGGGTAATATCCTAAGGGTAAAAAATAAATCTCTCACACAAATTACACACGAAAGAAAACGCAATTTTCAATTGTAGGACGACCGTATTTCATTATCTACCATGATGCTGTGTGCCAGTAAAAGTACAAATCAATTATTTTGATAACTATTATTCTTTTTTTTTCTTGGTCACCTCTATTTGAATTACAGATGCATTGTATATAAAATATTAACATTTACATAAACAATTTAAATATTGTCCATCAGTTAAAAATTTCTCGCGAGGTAGCGCTAGCTCGCCTATCCTTTTTTGAAATGATAAACTTGTACTAGTATTAAATTGGTGTTTGGAACATCGGGCTACGTTTTTGAAAAGGGTTCGATAAAGCGGACTTACCCTTTAAAATAAATTTTGAGGAACAATATCATTGGCAAAAATTTGATACTTAAACAATAATCCAATAAAAGACGCAAATTTGATAACATGTTTTGTTCTGTAATTGTAAAAAATTAAAAAATACAACATATTGTAACAAAATATGATCTTCATATGTCGATTCGATGTATCCTAGTGAATTTGAAATAAAAGACATCTCAGAATCTGCCACATGTTTCCTTTTTGCATATTTTACTGACTGCTGGCAATTTTATGACGAACGACCTGATTTTATGTGGTAATATCCCCTGAAAAATGACTTTGCTAACAAATATAACCTGCCATTGGGTCGTATATGTATTTAGATGACTTGTTCCATACTTAGGAAGGTCTTTGTTTTTAGACATGTATTTAATTTCACATCGAAATTTTCCGTCTTCCTGATCAATACATAGTGCTCACACCGGGTTTGACCGTTCGACAGGGGATAGTCCTCTTATACACCTGATCCCACCTTTTGAATTTCCAGAGTCTGTATTTATATTATGTCCTCTCCACTGATTTGTATTGTTACAAGACTTTTCGAGGTCGAACACTGTTCGTACCATCACCTTTTCCCGCTCTGTTTAATGGCGTCTAATGCGTGTTTGCAATAGCCTCAAATATAAATTAACTCATTTTAAAAACATTATAGAGATAAAACAACTCACTTTCGTTTTTCATTATGAAAAGAATTGAACATTTTACATCTGGTCTATCTTAATTTTTTGAAATCTTTGATAAAACATTTAAAAGATTGTTGAACTTTTTTGGTTACACTTTGCAACTTGCACTATTCAGTCAATTCCCATATTAATCTCTTCTTTATGATGTTCAGATGTAATTTTTAATGCCAGGAAGGTTTACTTGCAAGTGGCGGTACATAATAAAGAGCATATTTACTTTAAAATTATTCAAAATTTGAGACGGAAGTCTGCGTGACCATCTAATGAGTTTATGACATAGCATTGTAAAAACAAGCATAAAAAATTCACCTCCATGATTTTATTTGTAATAAATGTCTGTAACAATAACGGTTCTACGTAAGTTGGTGATCGGTTGGTTAGTGTAGAACACTTAAACATTAAGATTCAGAAGGAGGGATGCGGAAAGTAATTTCTACATTGAAGGAGCACTTTACTTGGACATGAATTTTGCCAGTGGCTAACTAAGCAAGAAGAATCTGATTACGGGAGAAGAGAGGCTTTTACATCACAGCAACGGGTCAGGGGTTCGTGATAAATCTCACCATGGAAACGAATATTTGCAACCACAAAGTTCCAGGGGAAATGTAGAAATGTATCGTACTTTAACTTTAAATAGTGATTTCTTTCTAGAAGTTTGTTATAATTATTTTCTGAATTATAAAAAGCAGATATCGGATTATAGTTATAGAGAAAGCAATATCCTACTTGATTACAGCAGAGTAAAGCATGTTTGTACATTAGTCTCCATTCGTGGCTTTCACTCTCCCAGTGCCTGTTAATTTCCGGAAGAAGATTCACCAGAGATTGGATCGCTTAAAACGAAAGATACATCAGCAGAAACATCTGCAATCTTTATTCACTAATAGGGAAGAGGCCTGCGTGGCATTATCGCTAAATACACTGACTAGTAGTATTTGAAAGTGTCAAACCCCTTTTATTTATGAATAAAAATAGAATATACCAGTAGGTATAATGTATATATCGTTCATAAGCCCAATTAAATGTATTCCAATGTTGTTATGCCGTAAGCAAATGCAAACGTTTATATTCGCGAATATGGAAAATAGATTAGAATTAAATACTAGTAATCAAAATAAAAATAAAAAAAGCACTACTTTAAATAAAGGATTATTTAACATCCGTTATTTTGTTGTTTTTCCTTACTCTGAGTTGTTTAGTCGCAATAGACTGTCGACGGGAAATTGAGAGGTGGTTCATTATAGCATAATAATCAGTCGAGTCATGTGATAAAAGGACTCATCCAGTGCTATATAATAGAGAATGATTTTTACGCAGCTCCTTTTGTGTCCTTGAAAAGAATGACATGGCTCTTTGTGTAAGGTAAAAGTATACCCAATTATAAAACATGACAGACCCAATCTTACCCCAAAAAATAATTTTATTACAGATCAATATTCTATGAGAATGACTATGAATATTAATGAATATTGATAATAAATTTCTACGCTATATTTCTGATTAGTGTAAGTATGTTGGTTGTACATCGAAGCACGTACTCAATGTTTTCAATAGCACGTATTCAATGTACAGATTGTTAGGCCATTATTTATTCACCGAGTTGTCAACGGATTTTCCCGTTTTTTCGAACATGACAAGGAACATGCGGCAGGGGACAAGTCGGCAGGGGATGCTCACTTCTCCATGGCGCCAGATCCCACCTCTGATGTTTTGGAGGTCTGTTTGTGCTCAACTCCTAGTTTGTAATGTTCCATGGACTTTTGAGCTCGAATACTGTTCGTAACATACATGTAAGTACTATTAATTAAACGCAAAAGTCTTCGATATAAATAGGACATGAATGTCCTGAAGACCTGATTGATAAAAATCTTGTAAGCTTCTTATGTGAAAATGCATAAAATATATTACGTTATTTTATGCTATACGAGGGGTGATCAAAAAGTTCGCAACCTAATTGAATAACTTCCATACAAGAAACAATATTTGGTTTTAATGTTGATTATATTTTTAATTAATCCTCCCGAATTTTAATGCACATCAACCACCGTTCTGCGCATGCGCGAATCACGTGATATTGGCGGTCACGTGACCCCCTTCGTAGCCTTCTGTCACAAAAGTTGAAAGATTTTTCCGAGTTTTATATTTCTTTCCATGTGAGTTAATTTTTATGACAAGAACAGTTCATTTGTAAGAAATGGTCATATCTCGGCAACAGAATGGGTGGATAATAATATCCTTTTCAAAAATAAGCATGGTGACCATTAAAACACAAATCTTCGGTCTCAGGAGAGACCTTTATTCAAGGTGGATAGAGAATGGGTGCATCCTTTTTATCATATCTAATATGTTTAAAATCTAAAGTAAACGATATCTTAGGTATTTAATACTTATATCATTGTTCAAATATTCAACTATTTTTCAAAGTGCTAATTGGAGGTCTTTGATAGCAAATTACTTAATTAAAAATACATATCTTTTCAAACTTGCTTTCACTGGGTAAGATGACAAGTATCATTTTTAACCATCAGCCTTTCTTCACTAAAGCGATTAATCCAATCATTAATTAAATTTATAGGAACTCATTTATCTCAATAAACTGTGTACAAATTATTATATGATACTGTAGAGGGATTTCTAAGATATTACAATAAATTGTACAGTCGTTTGTTGAACGAGTTCGACTGAGACAACCATTTTTCGTCACAAGTGACCTAAATAGTGACGTCATTTTCACATTGTGACGTCACAAACAAGAAGAGAAACTTTATTCAGCATATGCTATTTATAGACCTTGTGTATGGCTATGTATGTACTGAATTTTATTCTAATCTGAATTTTGGTTTTGTAGATATAGAGATAGTTTGCGAACTTTTTTATCACCCCTCGTATTATTATGCTAGATTTTTTTATGTGGAAAAGAAGTTTTTTTAGTATTTCTACAACCAATCGTCCTTGGTCAATATTACATAAACGTTGTTTGAATTTCCTTATTATTTCTCTGAAAGACTTTTTTATTGCAATATGATGGCATAACAGCTCTCTAAAATGTTATCTTGAATATATTCTGAAAACAATAAAGTGCTAGACAGATGAAGGCATTTTATATAATTAAGCAATATAAACTGTTATTATTTCTATTTAACGGCATCTACATTGAACCGAAATATACCCCTGCTACAAAATTTCGATCAGATAGAAAGGTAACAAAGTTTTATTGCAGAATTTAATGAGATTTATGAGGAGCAAACAGGACACAAAGGTAGCACTTGATAGGGTAATTTCCATGCCCAGACTTATTTTTTCAAGGCGCTTAATAATTCAGTAAAAAACAAGTCAAAGAGACAGTAAACATAGAGCGCCTGTGGAAAAAAAATCCACAGAAAAAATGGCAAAGTAATGAACAGGATAAAGAGCCGTTTTCTCCTAGTTATTATTTCAAGATTTTTGTTTAACGACTGAGGAAAAAAAATCTGAACTTAATTAGATTTATTGTCACACATCCGGCTTGGCGTCAAATAAAAGTTGTCGTAAGACAAGTTATCCTAAAAAATGCTAAAATCTAAATATTCGTTTTGGGTGGACCATAAAATAGTGGCCTATTCCTTGTGATAACTATAAGGAAAAGATTTAACATTGTCCGTTCCTACATGTGGTTTCATCAGCTCTCGTTGAGGTTTTATTTTCGTTTTCGTCTTTAAGTCAGACCATAAAATTAAGATATCAGAGAACTACCGATTTTACCAATAGTAGAACAAACCGAGGTACCTATTCCTTGTGATAACTATAAGGAAAAGATTTAACATTGTCCGTTCCTACATGTGGTTTCATCAGCTCTCGTTGAGGTTTTATTTTCGTTTTCGTCTTTAAGCCAGACCATAAAATTAAGATATCAGAGAACTACCGATTTTACCAATAGTAGAACAAACCGAGGTACCTGAGCAAAAATGTTTATAACAATCAAATTTTTAACCAAAACTCGCTGGTATCCACAGGAAAAACCGTTTATTGTCCACCTCTTAAGATTAAATATACATGTAAGATGCATTCATAATTGTAGACAGACATAAAATGATAAAAATAGTATTAAAGATAACATAGATATGTCAACTAAGGGACCTTAAATAGATGTATTTCCTATTTTTACCTTATTGAATACTGAATCTACGTATTTTGAGCTGAATTAAATTTGATTCTTTTAAGCTGTCAGGAATTTTGTGTTAGGCACAACCATATTTTTCTATTCAATCCTTATAACCGCCAACAATTGCCAATTTAACCTTTCAATAGAAGTAGAAATCTACGCGATATGTTTTGATCTTAACGATTATCGTTCTATAATCGATCTTCATTCATTACTTTGATTTGCTCTCGGTAAGGACTGTTTTTCTTTCCTGTATTTCGGATTCTCGTTAACGTAAGAGGATACAAAACAATTATTCCACTGTGTATAGTGTGTTCTCCATCGATTTGCTTTTCAATTCCAGATTAAGCCACTACAAATATCTATAGATTGTCATCTCAGGAGGGCCACTACTTTCTGGGGTTGATTTAAGCTTCTTTGTAATAATTAATTTTTCTAAACGTTTGACGATTGGTTCAAAATACTAGTATTCAATTTATAAAACAGATAGCAAAATATATTTTGAGAATCTTGAATAAGTACAAATTATTGTTTATTTCTAATACAAATATTGTGATAATTTTCTAAATATTTTGCTCTTGAGAATACTAGTAGTACGTAATAAAGATGAGTAGTATGTCTAGATTTATATGTATATTGGATTCCGAAACTTAATAAAAGTCCTTACAAACTAAGATACATAGCGGGTTAAAGTAAATGTTCTACCAAGCCTCTTTCTTTACTCCTCACTAAGATATTAACAGTAGTGAAGGAGAAACTTAAAGAGTACTGTGCAACAATATATTCAAGAAGTTTTGTAAATCAGATGTGGATACTACAAAAATTCCAAGGAACTTTTGGAACATTTGAAATCGCAAAATTTTACCAAAATCAACAACATATCAACATAAAACGTACAATTTTCAACTTTATTTTTAACTATTCTTAACGATGAATTAAAGTCAAACTTTCTGCTGACATCATGGACAGTTGCTTTTTCAATAAAAATGGAACTGGTAAATTTATTTACCTTTTCATTGGTCATTTGCAAAACTGCTTTGTCAAAAAAAAAATTCTGATTGTACACACAGGTATTCTGAAGCTGATATTGAAAAGGTGCTCGGGTTTCTCATTGACAATATCAAAGTGGTTTTTGGAGACGAGGTCTTCCAACAATCACTTGGAATTCAAATGGGTACCAATTGCGCCTCGTTATAAGCAGACTTATTTTGTATTCATATGAAGCAGAATTTATTCAAAAACTTGTTCGTGAAAGGAAGAAAACACTTGTTGGGACCTTCAACTCGACATCAAGCTATACTGACAACGTATTGCATGTCAAATAGCGATTCCTTATTTGCATTCTTAGTCCAACACGATATATCGCAGTGAGCTTGAAATAAAGGATACCCGAAGTCTGGCACATTAGTTTCATATTTGGATATTTTACTTCAAAAAGACGTTAATGGTAATCTAACAACCAAGTCTTATGATAAACGTGATGACTTTAACTTTTCAATCGCCAATTTCCCTCACTTATGCGGCAATATACCTTCATCACCTGGATACGTAGTTTATATCTCTCAATTGATTCGATACGCAAGAGCATGCTTTACGAATGAACATTTTCGAATGAACGAGATAAATTATTGCCAGACAAATTGTTGAAACAAGAATATCAGCAGTCTCGTTTAAAGTTATCATTTCGTAAGTACTATGGACTATACAATGACCTTGTCAGCATACATGCTCTCTCCACCATAGCACCTGATACTACTTCTGATTTATTTGTGGCCTGTGTTTGTCCTGGTCCTTCTTTGTATTATTTAATGGACTTTTGAGCTTAAATATTGTTCATTATCTCCACATATTTAATTTTATCTTTTTCAATGTGAAACTAAAAGAAAAATGGTGATAAAGAAGGTGAAAACTACGTGTCCTATTTATTGAATGACTAAAACAATATATCAAGAGTGTAACAATGCATGAACATGCATTATCCAAAACTTGTATGTTTCGTTATGCCTCCCAGTTTCTCTATTCCTAAACGTGACCAACTGCTCCTGTTTCAAATGTATATTTCTATGTTCATGTTATTTCAATAAGCACTCATAAGTGAAGGTAAAAAAAGAAGAAACAATATATACATTGCTACTCATGGATAACAATATTCAAAATCTCCTTAGTTATTGAGAATTTTCTTATACATCACAAGGCACGTAAAGAACATTTTTTAAGAGATTGAAGGACTCGTGAAATCTCTATGGATTTTTTTTAATGAAGCATTAGAAATTTGGTAATAAGTAGACTTGATTTTTATTGTCTGATGGACTTTTGAGCCCGAATTTCGTTCATATCCCCGTATATTTCATTTTTAACAAGGGATGTATCTCATTTTTAGTAATTTGGTCGTGAAACAATATCCAATTTTCCATACTGTTGCAAAAATATCTTAATATTCTATCGGTAAAAAGAGGCATTGACATTTATTAAATGAGATTATTAAAGATTTCCATATAATGATTGTAATATCTTTCAAATAAAATTATTAAGAAGATTGAGTGGTGATCAGTTTCTCTGGGAATCGTTCCAACCAGCTTTAGTATGATGAAACAATTGCATCTCCACGAAAACAAATTATACCCTTTGCTTTATCATGGTGTGGTTTGGATTTGCCATCCCGATTTTAAATAATGCGAGACTATGAAATAGAAGTTTTGTAATAACAGTCAGCACTCTGTACAAAATTATTCAAACTCTGTATAAAAAAATAGATTTTTCATTGATTACTTCTCTCTAAGCTACCTTCATCCTCAGTTATTCAATAAAATCTCTATTTATACAACCATCATTCATATTGTATGTTTCTGAACCTCATTCAAAAGGATTAGTATACGCACTGGAATCCCATGTATATAACAGCGGATTTATTTCGAATTTAAAAAAGTTGGACCATTTGAAAATTTACAATCACACGACAACCGAAGATATCACGGAGTGGGGTGGAATAAATTTACAAATGTGTAAACTGGTCAGCTGTTACTCAGGAATTATTACACTAAACCTTTTTATCAAATTTACATATTAGTTTGTATCCTTCCCTGCATATTTCTTCAAAGGTCATCGTTAAAGGAATACATATTATACCGGGGGAAAATTAAAAATTTCACATTGGCTTTCGAGAAATGAAAATGAAAACGCTATTAAAATTTGTATTCTCTTGTTTAAAACTGTTAAAAATAAATTTCAAATTTGCAGGAACCTAAGATTGATTGATTGATTGTTTTGTTTTACGTTCGATTCTAGATTTTTTCTTCTGTACAGAGACATCATAATATACATGTATATATGATTAATATGAAAGGTTTTGAATCAATGGCATGCCGAACGTTGCAATATTCAACCTTTTCCATTTGTATTGTATAATTTTTATTTGTTATCTATATTTTCCCACTCGATTGTAAAACTTTCCATTTGTAATAAATAAATTGTATTTGTTTTCTATAATTTTCCTTTTGTATCGTATAACTTTCCATTTGTATTCTTTACTTTTTGTTTGTATACTATATTTTCCATTTATAGTGCAAAAGGAATCATTTTAATTGTAAAAAAATTCATTTGCATTCTATATTTTTCATTTGCATTGTATAGTTTAATCTAATTTGTATTGTATCCGAGACTTGTTTTTTTTATTTCGTTACGCAGGATTCATTTAAGTCAAGATAAATCAAGCCTTTATCGTGTTGAAAATGAGCGAGATGTTCCGAGTATCTTAAAAAGCAAACTTGGCTCCTATATGTATTTGCCTACATGTTGAAGAACAGTCATTTAGATTAAAAGTGAGCGCTTGCAGATGGCAAATAAATAATATGTCCTTAGAAATGTCTGTGAAATTAAAACCGGGTAATTTGATCCTGAATGCTTGTACCACTGCCACCCAGCCCCCTACTTTCCTTAAGAAATGGTGTTTTCGGGTTGGTCAGACACCCCCCCCCCCTTCGGAAAAGTACCTTAGCATCCACGCAAATAAATGTAGAGGAGCCTAGTTCACCCAAAACTTATCTCGCTTGTTTCCTTCGTAATGGAAAAAGAAGGCAATAAAACACGGATCCTTAGAAAATCCAGAGGTGTGATTAGGTACCTGTTAGGAGCAACGTTCCCTGTTGACCTGTCACATACGCCGTGAGTCTCGTGTATTAATCAGGTCGAAGCATTCTGTAGTCAAATTCTGTATAAAACAAAGGCCAAGCAATTGATATTAAACAAATCGACATAAATTATAGGATAAATTTGCTATAAGGTGATTAACAACCATGGAATTATTATTAACGAAATGCCGATTTTAAGAGAGGTTGTTGAAATTCCTGTAACAACAACTTATTTGTGAGAAGCCTGTCTCGGTTTAAAGATTGGTAGTACTGGGAGCCTGTTCTTGAGTATGTTAAATCTTAAATTTAGCATTCTATCATACTTTAAATCCTTGCTTATCCCAAAAGAATGGAAGGAAAATACTTGGTAATAAAAAAAAGGTCCGAGATAATAAAAAGACAGAAACCTCGAACTTTAACTCATATTACATATCCAAAAAGCCCGAGATCAAAAACAGAAGGACGGAAACCTTAAACATCAACTGAAATTATCTAGCCAAAATTTGAAATGTCAATTCAAATTTGCGCTTTAAAGAGAAACAGGGTCCCGAGTAGAAATATCAAAATACTTTTTGAATATGAACTCCACAATTGGAGTACTATAATAGTAATTCAGATAGCGTTACAACTGGATTACAATGACTAATGGCATTCTCTTCGGTATAACCTATGTTTTGACAATTGGAATTTTATGATACCATTAAAGACCTTAAAAAGTTAAAATTTAGATTTAAACCAGAGCAGAAGAAAATAAATACATATATTTGGTGATAGTAAAAGATTGTAATGATTGTATGAGTTGTTTACAGGCAGGTAAACAGTAAAGTAAGCGGATGACTTGGAATTCGCAATCCCTGAAATTAGGTTGACTTGACATGAAAACGTTAAGATATAGCTGTATTCACGGATTATTGACCATTCTTCACTCACTGCAATGTTTCTGGGTCTTTTAAGAGTTCTGTAATCGTTGATAAGTTGACATTGTAATTTGTTTAAGAACCCCTGTCATCTCTTCATCCTAGTGCTGCCAACAAGTTATCATATTTCCCTCGTGAATTAGAACATTGCATGTTCAGTAGTCATACACGCTGTAAAAACTGAGCATGGTAATTACTTACAATTAATCAAGTTCATCATCATATGTCAATGAACCTTACTTCTGTTTTCATTCATATGATACTTTTTCCTTCTATGTTCATGTTTACCAATAAAAAAAAAGTACAAGCGACAGTAAGAGTGAATATTTTTAAAGAAAAAAATTATGGGAAAAAGCAGATATGGAAAATATGGAAATTGTTTTTGTATGTAATTTGTGATTATGTTGGAAAAAAGTGAGAAGAGTCTTCAAAAGATTCTTACCAGATATAAATTATTTAAAACGGATTTTTTTTGGCCTCAGATTACCTAAAAGACGCTGTTCTTTATTGTAATGATTTCAAGGAAGAAAACACTACATTAATTAAAAGAATGCAAAGAAGACACCGACCTTGAATAAAACGCATGTAAATGCCAATCTGAATAAATCAACTGTGCGTAAGCGGTAGCTTCAAGAAAAGCTTATGAACCGTTCGCTGGACATGAAAGCCTTGTTTAAAGCAATATGAGCTGCATTTTTGAAAATTTTATCTTGTTATTAAAATGTGTTATGATGATAAATTTGAAACCGTTATGGTCAATTAGACTAAAATAAAGCAGAAGAAAGACTTCTATATACAATCCAATATAGAGTTTTATATAAGAAATCATTTCTGTACAGGATACCCAACAAACTAGACAGTGATTCCATATTTTTATCTCACTGTGAAATAAAATTGTAAGTTTACATTTAAAATATGTCTAATCGATTTAAATCAAACGAGGCCTCCCATATCAATTGCATTAGTCTAGTTCGCCCACTGATGTCAGACACAAGGACAGACGCAAGCGATCTATTGCATATTAGACCTTCTAGGCTCCTGATCTTTCGCTGGGTAAAATTTAGACTCCGGTTAAAATATCAAGAAATCAACTCTTAAAGAGTTATCACAGAGAAAACAAATAGACATAAAATATTCTTGTACAAATAAGGCAAATACTGAGAATTTCACCATTTTTTTAAGGCTCTATTTGTCATCGGAAGTGATATCTCTTACATTAAGAGGTAAGAGAGAAATATATCTTTCAGATTCAAAAGGGAAGATGGGGTGTGATGGGGTGTGATATGATTCTGAGTTAGTGGGAACACTGCTGTCTATCATGGTCTTTGTAAGCATGTCACCATGCCTTCAATGACACCTGATCCCACCTCTGATGTGTTGGAGGTCCATGTTTGCTCTGCTCCTTTTTTGTATTGTTTTATGGACTTTTGAGCTTGAATACTTTTCCTTATCTCCATATCTAATTGCGCTCCTTATTTGAGAATATTTTGTACAAGCATTTCTTTCCGTCTAATGAAGAGAAACAATCAATAATGAGGATTCTGATTCTTCTTCATAAAGCTTTGAACTTTTCACCCAGGTACTTTATGAAAATATTCCTACGTAAAAAGTATCAAGTCAAATCTTCATGAATTTGAAATTATGAAAACACAATTATTTTTTTTACAAGTATAAACATTCTGGAAAAAAATATTTAAGACAGAGCAGTTGCCTAAAATTTATTTCATTTTAATTTTTAGAAGTTATATGTATGTGTGAAAGAAAGGTGGGAAAATTTGTTTCTTTAAGGATGTATTCTAGCTTTCTGGAAAAGGGATGTAATTGGCATTGTAATGAAATAGAGAATCGAAAAAAAAACAACCCAGAAATGAATATTCAAATCATGATAAGAAATACCGGGATATTCATATAAAGAAGTGGAGGTTAAAGAAGATAACTTAATTTTTTTTAAGTTTATAGATCTATATTATTTTCATGCTGTTAAACTTTTTTCCAATTGCAATAGTAACAAACCTGAAAATGTTTAACTCCAAAACTTGGAGGGAACATAATATTATATATGCAGTTTGAAACACATATTCACAAAAAACAAAGATAAAGTTAAGAGCCACTTTGAAAACTTTAATCTTGATGGTTATGATCATTTTAAGCAATTTCATTGATAAATGTAATATCTAAACGATCAAGGTGAACATCGTCAATATTATTGGTAGAACAATACGTATATGCAGCTTCAATGTCGTTCTTGGTGGCATAAATTATAACTGTTCAATAAAAACCTTTCCCTTATTATTCGTTTATAGTTATATTCTCCAACACATGGTTTAAAACAAATGTCACTCATTTTGCCGTTATTTGGTGTATCTTTTACCAGGTGTTCTCAGAAGAAAAGATGTTGAGAAAGCTGACTCATTAGCTTAATGAGCGCCTTTACGACTCCGATTATTTTGTCGCCTGGAATTTAACAAGGTAAGTATCTTTTTACTCGGTTTATAAAGTCATTGTTGCAACAAATGTTGCGAGCAATTTCTATTAATGAAAAGAAGCTGGAAAATTGAATCAATGCTGGTGCTAAGTATTCATTATTGGAGACATGATTACAGTTTGTTCGCCCTTTATTAGCAATAACCACTACATTTTCTCCCACGGAAAGGGTGATTTTATAGTTCACTCGTACGAATTTCGATTGAAAACCGACGGACTATTGACCGCCCGTGTTCACAACTAACAATTTAACTCGTTATTTACATTTCTCATATCATTCTACAGAAGCAAACCAACTTTAAGAAGTTGATGTACATCCGCTGTTATTTCATCAATCGGCTCTTATACAGCCTTTTCTCCCATCTATTTCATCTGTATATCATTAAATGGCAAACAATTTCAATAGCAACTCTCTTCATTCAATAACTTAAACAAATGCTTCCTTTTGTACTTCTTCATATTGTTGTCTTTTGAGATTAAATCCATGCAGAGATATTTCTTAAAGAAATGAAATTATATTAATTTCCCCCAAAAAAGAAATAAAAAGAAACAACATACTTCTAAAATATCTTTTAAATCAATTTCTAGTAACAATATTTCCTCGGACCATAATACTCACTAAAATACGTTAACCCTTTTAAAAGAAGATTTTAAAAAGAATTTTTACCTTTTTTTTTTTATTATTTTGTGAGATAATTTTCAAATCTTTCATTTTATATACAGTTTATATACCTTTATAAAATATCCTTATTATGGTTCTATCTAAATCTCCTTGGCAAAAATACAAACAATTTTGAATTCATACTTTCTGAGCAGGCGTCTCTTAACATCACTCTAATATCAAAATCCTGTTCATCTAAAGATTGAGAAATATTTTCAAATTCCCCTTTTACATTTCCATGTTAGATTTGAATCTCTTATTGTGGCCCTACCCTTCCACAAGGGAATGGTTTTAGTAATAATTTGAATTTTATAAGAAATGGTTTGCCAGTGTTTCTTGTAAAGATTTTGAAAGTATACTCCCACATAAAACTTTTTTTGTGTCTCTCTCTAATCCAGGGGTCATTATTTGAACAATTCAAAATTATTAGTATATATAAGAAAGCTCATACACAAGTTTAATGTTTTGGGGTCGAATATTTCTTCAAGAGATTTTTAAAAATTGTTCCTCACCATATCCCACATACTTTTGATTTCTTTTGTGGTCTGACCCGATCCTTGCTGCAAAGGTTTGTACAATTAAAAGTCTACATACAGGTCTAATGTGATGTAGTTTTCACAAGTGCCAAAACTTTAGATCCAGTGGGACTCACGAGAAATATATTTTTAAATGAATTCATCCTATTTTCCCCCTATTTTGAAAAAAGTCTTCTCTTGAAAGACGTCACTTTTCATTTTATTTTCACCCCTTTTTACCGAAAGGCGCTTTGAACATACTTTGGTCAAAAACGCAACCCTCCAGTCATTCTCTGTAATGAAACATATGGAGATAACGAACAGCATTTAAGATCAAAAGTCCATGAAACAATACAAAATAAGAGCAGAGCAAACACGGACTTCATTCGGAAAAGTACCTTAGCATCCACGCAAATAAATGTAGAGGAGCCTAGTTCACCCAAAACTTATCTCGCTTGTTTCCTTCGTAATGGAAAAAAAACAATCCCTTGGATACAATACACGTGAAAAAAAAAACGAATACAAAAATGAAATTATACAATAAAAAAAAAAGATATACAATGCAAATGGAAAATAAAGAATACAAATAAAAATTTAAGATACGAAATGTTTTTAATACAAATGGAAAATTTAGAATGCATATAAATGTTATACAATCCACATGGAAAATTAGAGAATACAAATGGAAAATTATAAAATAGAAAAATTATACAATACAAATAGAAAATTATACAATATAACTGGAAAAGATAGAATATTGGAACGTTTTTCCCCCATGCCATATCAATCTAGATCTTTATTTGAGCGATGAGTGATGTTAACTGTGTAAATGCCTTCGTGACATGGGGCCCCAGTTTTTAAAGCATCATTCGAAAGATCTTTGAATCTCTATTCACCTTCACGGTAGCTAAGTTGGTAGAGTGCTAGCTACATGTAGCTGAAGGGAAGATCGTGAGTTCGAATCTCGCGAGTGACCTAAGTCGATAGAAAATGGGAAGTAACGGTTCCTTCGCCATGAGCTCGGCACTTTGAAGTGAAAGTTGCAGGTTTTTCGGATGAGACCTTAAAAACCGAGAGTCCATATCGCAGTAAGTGCTGACACGATTTTTATCCATCACTACTCATGGTCCTGAATGCAGAGTAAAGGTCGAAATTTGAAGCCTTCGCGGGTATATGCTGACGTTTCTATAGGAGTGAAGAATTCTTGAATGGGACGTAAATCAAACTTCAATCAATCAACTTTCTATTCAAAGCGCAGAGAGTGTAGGGAAGAAACTTGGTCTACCGAAGGAGCGGCCGATGTACTGAACATGGTTTTTTTAAGCTTCGACAGTTGTGGAATGATAAAGCTGAAAATAACATTTATCGATCTTTAAAAAAAAACTTTAGATATAATTTTGGGACAAGGCCCATACAAGGACCCCCGAAATTACAGAGATTGGATCAGATGTTTTGGTGGAGTAAGTATCCCCCTATTAACCATTCACACCCGTCGTAAGTCCTCTGCATTGATCAAATATAGACGTTACATTCCGTAGTCAACTTCAGTGTAAAATTAAAAGCCTAAAATTTGTTTGGAAAACGCTAGTCAAAGAACAATCCAATTGATAATACGTATATGCTAACCGAGTTATAACGACCATTGAATTTTCGAAGGTATTATAATAAACGAGGTTGTTGAAATCCCTACACATCAATTTTTGCGTGAGTAGTCTGCCTTGGTCTCAAAATTGATTGTACTCGGACCTTGTTCTTTAGAATTCAGTAAGGTGGTAGATGTAAACACTATATTCAGGTGATAGAGAAAAAATATTACTTGAATAAGGACTGCCAACGATGGAAAAGATGAAATCTCGTTTATCATATTTAGTTGTAAGTTGGTCTTCATCGTCCACAATCAGGAAAACACCTAATTATGAAACAGATATGTTAGACTCTGTGAAGTCTTTTATTTCACATTCACTGGGATATATAGAGATTACATATGAATTAGCGTATGTATAATTGTTAATCAATGATATGTCGCCAATATATCATATCGACATAAGAATGGAAATTGACATTGTTAATGTGACAATACGTCGTCGAAATATCTAAAAGTCAAGTTAAAGGCAAAAGTGTTTTCTTTTTTTCACGAATAAGTCTTGGAATAAGTTTTGTTTTACAGGAATATAAAAATTCACGTGAATGCAAAATAAGATCTACTGATAACGAGGCGCAATTGGCACCCATGAGAATAGATTGTTGAATAACCTGGTCTCTAATTAAAACCACATAGATATTGTCAATCAGAAACTCATCTATTTAATAACAAATCCAAAGAACTTGCATGTACAATCAGTATGTTTATAACAAAATAATTTTGCAAATGATCATTGACAAGGTAAGTACATTTACGAACCCATGTTTGTTGAAAAGGCAGCTCTCAATGATGCCATAAGGCCGGCATGGATTTTAAATTCATCAATTTCAAGTTATTTTGAGTAGAATAAGAGTAATTTTAAAAATGATATTTTTTAGGGCCAGTCACAAGATTTGAAAATATTCGTTTAATTATTTGTTGTTATTATCAGAGAGGGAAAGGAAAAACAGTTTGTTCTGTATTGTTATCTCCGAAAGAACAGTGGCAAGCTTTGTGTCTTTTGGTGGTTAAAAATAAGTCAAAGAGAGTTGAAGAGAAACCAGAGACAACTTTTCGAATGTTTGTCCGTATCGAAACAAAAACCTGTCTTGGTAATTGGTTACATTATTAGTATGCATTATTGTTAAAATTCATAAGAATTCTTTGTAAAATCTCATGTTAAGCGTTTAAAAATCATCTGATATATACCGGTTTTCCTTTATTAAAAGCTAAATGCATCCCTACGAAGCACGTTTTACTATGCAGGAAAGTCCTTCAGGAAATTCTAGTACTTTTAGAAAATAGGGCAATAAAAATAATAATGTATAATTCAACTAGGAATAATGCATCCAGTTATTAGGCATATTGCATTATCACATTACTCTGTCGAAATCTGATACATTCATATTCCTCAGGATGCGTTAAATATTCAAAATGGCCATAAAATTTTATGTCTTTGACATATGTTGTACTAAAAGTTGCTTTAGAACTTTTGTAAACAAGTCGGTTTAGGTCATCAGATCTGACAGGAAGGAATCTCAGAATTGCCACACTAACAGAGGATAAGCGCTACAAATTGAATAAGTGCATGAAGTAATAAAGCCTGCCAAATTTAATCTTGTTTCCTTAAGCTTATAATTAAGAGAGTTCTGTTATTTAATTGATTTATTAGGACGTGATTAGAATTCGTGGGTGAAATAATCAGTGATTATGTATAATAAAATTCTAAAGTGTCCTAGAAATTCAACAATCTAGACATATTCATGGGATTGCTTCATGAATTCTAGAGAGTATATACTGGTATTTAAAAGGGAATAGAATGTTAATTGTTTAAATTCATCGATTGCAGTTTTATGTAACAATTAAACATTCGATTAGTGGGATTGAAATGATTCTTTGAAATCATTAGAATTTGTAAGGGACCAATTCTCCTCTAAGGGATTGCTGTTGTTGTCTGGAGAAAGTCGTATTTGATTTTTAAAGGTCACTGGAATAGCTAAATTAGATTTCATACAAATCAGTTTATTTTCAGTCTATACCATATTTTAGAAATCAACCAATGATTCCTGCATAGAAAACAATACATAATCGTTAATGATTTCTAAAAGGTTTTAGTTACTTTTGTCAGTTGTGTGTGGTTGACTTATTTCTCAAATAGATCTGTAGTTCTCCTAAAGGAAGCTATAACCTCTAATAGTATGTATGATTAGTTCTTTATGTCGCCTCGGTATCAGAATGAACAGAACGCAATTTTATACTACTCACTGGCAGGAAAGATTAGGGAACATGGAAAATATCTGGCATAAGTTTATTCAACCAAGTGTTATCTTTTTGGCATTTGTAACAAATCTGTTGCCATTGTTTATTTTTAGACGTCCAAGATTTAATTGTATTTCAATAGGATTTTATTTAAAAGTTCTCTGCTGCCAAAATCTTCTGTTTTTGACTGTTGTGTACCTTCCATCCTGGATAGCAACTACTTCGAATTTGGACGATATCGAAAACCTTACCGACGTGGGATGTCGGATATACAAGTTTGTCAGTTCCGTTTTTCAATATACTGGACCTTGGATTGTTGTCGCCATGACGGTGGACCGTTATATTGCTATATGGCACCCAGCAAGTGCCCCTGATAGGACCACGGTGTTTATGGCAAAGATTGCCACGGCCATAATCTATGTTGCAATGGTGTGGTTGAGTGTGCATGTCATGTGGTTCTCGAATTTAGAAAAACATGGATGTTTCACAGATATATCGTTACTGGAGGTACGCATCTGGTCCTACATTTCTGCTTTTGCAAACGGGTGTCTCCCTCTTGTGGTACTTCTGTGTTTCAGTGGAATGATAACGACTGGTGTAATTGTTAAAGGTACTGCGCACACGTCAAACACAGGAAGGCCTTCGGCGGATCTAACATATTCGGTTTTAATTTTGGCGGTATTGTATGTTTTATTTGTTACACCTGTAACAATTATAGGTTATATATACATGTTTCTCACGCCAGACCGAATTCAAAGCGATAAATATGTGTTCTTTATACATCTTTTCGACCATGTGTCTTTTGGTCATCAACTTTTGACCTTTTTTGTGTTGTTGTTTTGTTCACATTCTTTTCGTGAAGAAAGCAAAGAAATTTTCTTACAACTCAAGAAAAATTTATGTGGGCCTCACACGAATGACTCGTCAGTCAAACTACTACGACGGAACAGCACATGTATAGTTGAAATAGAAAACGGAAGAGAGTTTGCAACCGCTGTAGTATGACAAAACTGTCTTCTCATGTTCGATACATTGCATTTGAATTAAATCAATGCCATTTTATTTTGCAAAACTTTTTAATGATAAATTCGATGAAATTTAAAAGCTAATAAAATACTATCTAAATGAAAAACGCTTAAAATAATGTTTTTATCGAGGCAAAAAGGCATGAAGGACGTCATCAACAAGGACAAAAGGGTGACGAATTTGCTCAATCCAGCAAACTTTATTGCCTAGGATTCTAAATTAAAATCAATTAATTCATTTGTTTATTTAATCATTTATTTATTTAATTATTTATTCAAATTCTATCATTCATTTATTTATTTCTGCAACGTTGTGTCTTGCGTGAGTTTTGAAATTCACTGCGTCATTTAAATCACAATTTTGACATGTTACATTTGTATGCTGTTGCTTCTGAGGAAATTATTGGAAGGGTTTGATACAAAAGAAGCAATGTCATGAATGTCAAATATATTATTGTAATGTTTAAATCAACATTTACATATCATGATAATCGTGATTTAAATTCAGTCAACCATTCGGTTACTGATTAAACTGTCTTACTTCATAAAATGTTATGATGAAACATTAAAATTGGATTGAAAAACAATCAAACAATTTCATACTCTTTTTATGCCAAATGTTATTTTTTGATTGGTAAAATCACTTTTCAAAAAGATTATGAACGATATAATGACCAATGACTTAAACTTTTCAATCGTCAACTTCCCGTACTTTTCCAGTAATACACTATTAACACCTGCATACGGGGTGTATATCTCCAAGTTGATTCAATACTCAAGAGCGTACCTACGACGTACTTATGTAATGCGTATGTACAATTTCTAAGACGAGGTATGTTATTGATAATTGATGAAAGAAAAAGCCTCAGTGATTTCATTATAACCGAATTTTACTGTATCATCAGTCTCGTTTAAGGTCATCATTTTGAAGGTTCTATGGTCGATACAATGACATTTTCAGCAAATATTATCTAGCATTAAGTTAACGCTTACTGACGTTTTTCAAAGTAATTGTTGGGCCACTATTTACACACTGAATTGCCGACGGCTTATTTCCTGATTTAACAATATGTGATTGACTGGTCGGCATGGGATGCTCACTCCTCCATGGCACCTTACCCTGCCTCTGGTGTTTAAGAGGTCTGTGTTTGCCCTTTTCTTGATTTTTATTGTCTGATGGACTTTTGAGCCCGAATTTCGTTCATATCCCCGTATATTTCATTTTTAACAAGGGAAGTGGTGTATGCATACCAAATATGAAGTCTCTATCTTTTATGGTTCAAAAATTACGGCGAAGTTTAAAGTATGCAGAAAAAAATATTTTTACCATATAGGTCACAGTCAAGGTCACAAAGTCTTTGACCTTGGTGTCATTTGAAAGAGCTTAATTAGTGGAATATGCATATCAAATATGAAGTCTCTTTCATTCATGGTTCAAAAGTTATGACGAAGGTAAAAGTTTACAGACAAACAGATGAACAGACAGACAGACAGGACAAAAAAAAATATACGCCTCGGATCTTTCGATCCAGACACATAAAAAGTGGAAAAAATAATATGCTTGTAGTTGTTAAATGTTACTTTAAATGCAAATCAGACATCCACATGACCCGAGAGCCCATTATCAAATATTAAGCGTAAACCTTTTTATCTGCTGGGCTATAAATTTGTGACTTAATCAACAATTCTAGCGTAAAATAGGAAAAAATGTGATAGAGGTATTAGAATAAAATGCACAGCTATCAAATATTTGTTGGAAACACAAAGTAAAATAAAACAACAGGGACTGAAATTAAGTTTTAAACATTTAGCAAACCCCAATGGGTTATGCATCCAATTCAAACTGATTAGTATCACAATAATGACAAAAATATGCGATTTGGATACCGACTTGATCGGCTTGAGAATCGTATTTAATTAATCCTCTAAGAACCAAAGGAAAACATTTCTTTTTAGCCGGGCTTAATTATTGCTCAAAGAGCATTTGCCGGCTTATGTCATCCTGTTCAAGGCAGGAAGTCAACCCCATAGTCGCCATTCTAAGGTTACGAGTAAAAATATAGTTCTTGCTCTCAACCACTTTTGAGATAATACAAACGCTAAATAAAGCAACAAAAATAAAACGAAATTTTATCTTTATAAAACATAAGTAGTAATGACTTTGAAATCTTCAGTTCTAAGTCAAAGAACATAGTTCATTAGCGTAATGATTTTTGATAATCAGTGTTATCGTAGTTCTCTACACATACGAGGTAAGGCAGGAGAGACTGGCCTGTTTGTTTACATTCAGCTGCGGTACTAGATTAATTCTGATTCTGACAAAATCCGACCGTGGTATTAGGATCGAAAAACTTACTGTCAGTGTCTTATCATTTATATTGATAGTTATTGATAGTTTTAAAACAATTTTTTTCTTCAGAATATAAACGTATGATTCATGTAAGAAATTCATCTACTCTGTAAATGAGCCCGGCTCTCTGTACTTCTGAGTACTTTGATTAAGCTATGTTTTAACGTTCATCTTCGGCGGAGTTTGTTCCGGAGCTAATACATAGAGAAGAAAGCCTCTTGCAATGACCCTCAGTTCAATATTCACGTTTTGTCAATTGACAATATTCAAACCAATATACAATGAATCAATCAATCAATCAATCAATCAATCAAACCCTTTTATAGAATCACAGAAAGGTGTCTGGTGCAAATAATAAAAATCCAGTATGTCATACGTAGAAAATTAATATTAAGTTCAGAGGTCCTTTTTTGGCCCTGTTCATTATAATAACACCTTTGACGGTTATTTTTATTCTTTATCTTCACATTTTATTATTAAAAAAGCAAGGTGTTATAATCTTTGAAAATGGCTTTTTT
>PRKT01000029.1:2464818-2524499 GCA_003671525.1 Saccostrea glomerata
CCCCCCCCCCCTCCTCTCTCACTTTCTCGCTGCAAGTATAATCATCTTCGTAGGGCTTAAAAAAAATTAAAGTTCAAGAAAAGAAAAAAAATATAGATTTTATCGGTTAGATTTGTTATATAGCACTAGCAGATGCTATTTATATTGTTTAAGGGTGTTTTCTTTTGAATATTAAACAAAAACAAGTGTATCGCATTTAAACATAAAATTATATAAAAAAATTTAAGTCACTTAATTTCGCAGATCTGTAAAATTTTATTTAAAAATGATAGACTTGAAATATATTTGCTATTTTCACTTTAATTAACAAAAAGTATAGCTATTTTCTTTAATAAAAAAAAGGACAAAGATTTAGAAGTAAAATGAATTTTGGCCATATGAATGAAAACAGAAGTAAGGTTCATTGACATATGATGATGAACTTGATTAATTGTAAGTAATTACCATGCTCAGTTTTTACAGCGTGTATGACTGCTGAACATGCAATGTTCTAATTCACGAGGGAAATATGATAACTTGTTGGCAGCACTAGGATGAAGAGATGACAGGGGTTCTTAAACAAATTACAATGTCAACTTATCAACGATTACAGAACTCTTAAAAGACCCAGAAACATTGCAGTGAGTGAAGAATGGTCAATAATCCGTGAATACAGCTATATCTTAACGTTTTCATGTCAAGTCAACCTAATTTCAGGGATTGCGAATTCCAAGTCATCCGCTTACTTTACTGTTTACCTGCCTGTAAACAACTCATACAATCATTACAATCTTTTACTATCACCAAATATATGTATTTATTTTCTTCTGCTCTGGTTTAAATCTAAATTTTAACTTTTTAAGGTCTTTAATGGTATCATAAAATTCCAATTGTCAAAACATAGGTTATACCGAAGAGAATGCCATTAGTCATTGTAATCCAGTTGTAACGCTATCTGAATTACTACCATAGTACTCCAATTGTGGAGTTCATATTCAAAAAGTATTTTGATATTTCTACTCGGGACCCTGTTTCTCTTTAAAGCGCAAATTTGAATTGACATTTCAAATTTTGGCTAGATAATTTCAGTTGATGTTTAAGGTTTCCGTCCTTCTGTTTTTGATCTCGGGCTTTTTGGATATGTAATATGAGTTAAAGTTCGAGGTTTCTGTCTTTTTATTATCTCGGACCTTTTTTTATTACCAAGTATTTTCCTTCCATTCTTTTGGGATAAGCAAGGATTTAAAGTATGATAGAATGCTAAATTTAAGATTTAACATACTCAAGAACAGGCTCCCAGTACTACCAATCTTTAAACCGAGACAGGCTTCTCACAAATAAGTTGTTGTTACAGGAATTTCAACAACCTCTCTTAAAATCGGCATTTCGTTAATAATAATTCCATGGTTGTTAATCACCTTATAGCAAATTTATCCTATAATTTATGTCGATTTGTTTAATATCAATTGCTTGGCCTTTGTTTTATACAGAATTTGACTACAGAATGCTTCGACCTGATTAATACACGAGACTCACGGCGTATGTGACAGGTCAACAGGGAACGTTGCTCCTAACAGGTACCTAATCACACCTCTGGATTTTCTAAGGATCCGTGTTTTATTGCCTTCTTCATTACTGACAAGGTCATTGTATCGACCATAAAACTTACGAAATGATGACTTTAAACGAGACTGCTGAAATTCTTGTTTTATCGAATTGTTTGTCAATTATTTAGAAATTGCGGATGCGTAGAGTAGGCTTCTGCATATCGAATCAACTGAGATATATATAAACACCGTATGCAGGCGATGAAGGTATGCCCCCCAGGTATTGCTGCATAAGTAAGAGAAGTTGACGATAGAAAAGTTAAAGTCATCACGTTTATCAAGAGCTTGGTTGTTAGATTACCATTTATAACGTCTATTTAGCTAACTAAAAAAGCTATTCGAATAATATGCATTTAATTTTTAGCGATATTCAATTTTAGCGATGTCAGCACCCTCGCTAATAATGCCAAAATTAAATCCTCCCTAAAAATTCTACTTATACGGTAATTCATGTGAAGTTTTACATTTCGTGGTGGTCATGAATTTGTGGGTCTTTCCATGTCTCGAAAACAACGAAAATTAAACCCTCATGAAAATTAGTGATTTCACAGTATGTAACTCAAACCTGGGCCCTGAACAATACCTGGCATGTCATGACTAGAGATTGTAATGCTCTGCCCGTGGAGGACTATGTTGAAAACTTTGGAATATTCTGGAGATTGCATTAACCTCTCACTAATATGCTGATCACTCTGAAAAATGAAATATGTTTTACTGATATCTGCAAACACATTTATGTGTGTATTTGCAATGTAGTAAAACTGCTACATGTAACACATTTATTTCCAATGTACTTTTCACATGTTTGCTTCTTTGAAGTGATTGAACAATAGTTTAAATACAGTCAAACCTTGATTATATCTTGAACTTAAAAGGACCAAGAAAAAACTTCTAGATATTCATGGGTTAAAGTCATTGAGGGTAAAATACTTAAAAGATATTTAGAGCACTCTAACATACCCATGAGATGGTCTAGTTAACTAACCTGTAGCTGGGGGGAGAGAAGCACCACACTGGTTCCCTGTCGTGTGGCGTGGGTCTCAACACCACAGTTCAAGCACCGGTTCACAATCCATTCCCCTACAGCATGTTTGTGAACAAGGTAGGTGTGTTCCTATAATAAATAAATGTGGGGAAAAATTATACTTTTTTAAAACTGAAAAACATGTTACAGTTTATAGCTTATGCAATGGTTAGTTTATGCATTGTTTTGACCATTGTTATCAGTCCAGGGTAGCTCAGTTGTAGAGCATGTGACTAGTGATGCTGGGGTCCTGGGTTTGATTCCAATCCATACAACTTCTCTTTTCCTGTTACAGATTTGGTGTCATTGACTACCCCTAAACTCTGAGGCTAAAGCCTTGCCAAGGGCAAACAAGAATTTGGGTTGTGTCTTCGAAGGCAAAGACTACTCAGATTAGATAATCCATATCATGCATATTATGCTTGAACTAAAGACGATCTTTTGATAAAATCTGACATTAAATTACACAGAGAATATTCCCCTTTGGGATTGAAAACTGACTTTCTATTTAGATACATGTAACACATTTTATGAAGTTTATATTATAGTATAATACTTAGTCTTACTTTCTTCACTTCAGCATCTGTAGCTTGACCCAGATTTTGTGAGAAGAACTCATATTTAGTCTTCCATGAATCTACGAAAATACCAAAACAACTGATTAAAACTTTGAGAAAATTGATCTTGTTATAGCAATGTGATATTGATCTTATTAAAAATGGCTAATGCTGAACTTTTTAATCAAATGATATGTATAATGAGATTCACTTTAAATGCCATGCTTTGGTTTAAATTGTTTTTCATATGCATTGTATTTCAACGCATAAAAATACATGTACTGCCACAGTGAATGAAATAAGTGTTCATAAGATCCCTCCCTTCAGAATTATAATAACAGGAGATTTCCTCTAACTTTGTTTGCAGAAGAGAGAGATGTGTCACAAACAGGATCAAAAGAGTTACATAAAGGTTCTTCTATGACAGGAAATAAAAAATAAAGTTCAGAAAGTATTCTAGTATAACTCACTGAATCACAGTTATCTTTCTTTTGTTCTTAAAGCTTTCAGCTCCAATAAAATGACTCTAGATTGATTATGCAATATACTAAATGCCAATATCATCATTTTATTCAATAACACAAGTTATGAACTAAAATTGAATACATCTTGGCTTTTTTTATTATTACATGTACAGATCAATTTGCCTCTGGGTCTTTTGCCCAAGTTATTTCTGATATAAAGTCATGATATTCAATGCATGAGTCATTACAACATAGTTACCCATTTAAAACATGCAAACATCAGCATATTAATAATATAGCCTTGATATTCCTCTAAAAATTGCTGATGATATTAAATAATGTTAATCTCTAAAAAATAATTTACAATCCAGTTCATCTACTCTTGTTCAAATAAAATGTTTACCCTCATTCTGTTGAAAACTTGGTTTTGTTTTGCAGAAAATCTTGATATTCAGACATAAACAGGTATAAGACATCTGAAATAAAAAAAAAGAATGACAAGTTTAATAAAATCTAAAAATCAAGGAATTGTAGTTTAGCTGCCCTGTTCTTTGTTTTACCTTGTCACCAAGGGGCCTCCCCGGGCACCAAAATATCAGCTGATTACACTGCAAAACTTAGGTAACTTCTGCGCTCTATCACAGCCTATTACATCATCATGTCACGAGAACAATTTTACATGAATATCATTTGTATATTTAAAAAAATACCATGAACAAAACTTGATCATTGTTTATATTTTACATCACCAAGAATTAGGTTAATTGTGGACTCTTCAATCATTTGCCAATGGATAATCGGTCATTCAAAAATCGCCGCATACAAAAACAAAACACTGATTTCAAGGTTAAAAATGATACTCCTAAATTAAGATTATATATGAAAAAAATAAAATACATACTTTTTAAATGAAATTATTCTAAAACTCCTGCTCAATTTAGCGGCAGATTAACTGGAGGTTAGTGGGTCAGCTTGCAGAAATAAAAACAACAGAACAAAGTTATTTTTAGAAACAATTTTTTTAGCTAGGTCGTACGCAGTTTCTTTCGCCCTCGAAAGCAAAGTTGCTGCTAGACATTCATTTTAAAAACTGAAAAGCAAATTTAAAAAAAAAACAGTTCTTGTAAAAAAAAAAAACGAACAAAAATAACCAGAACCAACCAACAAACAAAAAAAGTTAGAGAAGAAGAAAGAAGGGGTTGCACTCATAAAATATATATCAAATCTGTAAAAATTGAAATACCCCGGTTATTGGTTCCTAAAGTTCCAGCAGTTATCAAACATTTACCATTTTTATAAGCAACGTATTTTTGTGTTTCATAAAATGTATTCATACGCGATATCGCAGCAGTTACATAAAGTTTCTTCAATTTTAGATTAAAGTATTGAAAAAATGTAGAAATTCAACCTGGAAGTTATATAAATGGACTTTTTAGATATGGTTTTTACCTCCGGTAGAATGTGTTTTCTCATTCTTGGCAGCTGTTACGAGTTTTGTTGTCATTGATGCATTGTTCTTTGCTATAGCTTTTCTTTTGCTAATTTTTTATATAAGGAACTCTACTCACTCAAATAATTTCAACTATCAAATGTTTTGTTTAGCTGTATGTTTATCTACAACCTTTAGTAAAAGTGGAATTTCCATTTGAAACTTGATAAAATATTTTGATTTTTAATGCTTATAAATCTATTCAGTTTACAATATTCAGTTAGATAACCCTCTTTGAAAAAAAGTAAGTGAATGGATTCTTAAAAAGCAGATATTTAATTACTTTATTGTAAATAAATGCTGAACGACGTGCTTGAGGAATAAACATAAATGTAGAATGGTTATAGTGTTTATTACTCTCAGCACAGTTTTACATTTATAGAAGATTTACATTGAAAACCTGTCAACAGAATTCAGATTCAGTCCCATTCCATATATGGTCACTCGACTTTCTTGATGTCTCTTGTCGAATGTAAAACGAACAATTGAAAGAAAACTGATTTTTGTCACATACATGTATATGCTCTAGGACAAAGAAAGTTTCCATAAGGATACCGATAGGTCCTCATGGACATAAAAGGGAGAATCAATAGTCGGAATAATACACTTAACAAGGGAATTGAAGACAGTTTTATTTCTCTTGTTTTTTATATCACTGGCCTCTAGGATTTCAGAAGAAATACGACTGGTTTTGATGTATGATACGATTCATTCCAAAACTAATGTGACTTTTTGTCTGCAACGACTTGCGTCTGATAGATACATTGTTACCTAGCCAAAATAAAAAGATAAGAAAAATGAGACGATTCTTTTTTCTTTTTTTTTCTGGTTTTCAACAACCGTAATGAATTTAAATTAACGTGTCTATATTTGATTCCGAAACAACTTCATGAAAATCCTTACAAAGATTCATAGCGGGTTCCCGTAAATGTTCCCGTAAATGTTCCACCAAGTCTCTTTATTTATTCCTGTCTAAATTCTTAACATCAGTTAAGGAAAATCTTCAGTGGCACTTGCAAAAATATTTTTTGAAAAGTGGTGTAAATCAAATGTAGATACTTACGGTAAGTCATTTGCAAAATTATTTTGTTAAAAGCCTTTCTAATTGTACACAATGTACTCTGAGATTGATATTTAAAATATGCTTGAGTTCCTGTTTGACAATATCTATGTGGATTTTGGAAACCATGCATGTCTTCCAACAACCCGTCAAATTTCCCATGGGCACCGTCTGTCACAAATACTTGAACCGTAATCATAACTTTTGAATGAGAAAAGAGAGGACTTTTATATATCACATGTGCATTACCTGTGACAAGGCCTTTTAAAATTTACTATGTCTTTTGACCCCGTTACGTTGATCTTGAAGACACGCCTACTTTTGACCCCGTGGCCTTGAATTTTGACCAATTTTCCAACACCTTTAACCTTGGTCATAACTTTGATTGATTGGTTGTATGTTGTTTAACGTCCCTCTCGAGAATTTTTCACTCATATGGAGACGACACCACTTGCTGGTGAGGGCATGCGAACCAATTATCATAAACCGGAGGTTACAATGGAATAAGACGAATGAGAAATATGGAGATAACAAACAATATTCAAGATCAAAATTCCAATAACAAAATTGGAGCAGAGCAAACACGAACCTCCAACATCAGAAATGGAATCAGGTTCCACAGAGGATTGAGCATCCCCTGCCAAACGGTCACATCCGCCGTTTGTTCCTTTTCGTGATCGGGAAATAACGGGAAAATCCGTCGACAGTTCAGTATGTATAACAAAAGTCATTCAGAATTTGACTAAATGATAAATATTGTATCATTGTACCGACCATAGAACCTACGAAATGATGACTGTAAACGATATACTGCTGATATTCTTGTTTCATCAACTTGTTTGTCACTAATTAACCTTGTTTTAGAAATGTTTATACGTAGAGCATGCTCTCGCGTTTCGAATCGACTGAGAGATAAACCCTGTACATGCAGGTGATGAAGTCGCTGAGAAGAAAAAATTGGGATTTTATTTTTCTATACATGTAATTTTCCAATGGGAAAATCTGATTCCCTGTATCTTCTAATCTCCGGGCCATCAATTTAAAAAAAAACAAAAAAAAAAAAAAACAAAAAAAAAAAACAAACCGTGAATCTGCCTTCCTTAAGGTCATCACAGCCTTGAGCTGCCACTGGCATAGCTGCAGATCTGTATAGCGTTATGGTTTTATATATTTGTCTTTGACCAGAAAAATATATAAAAACCATAACGTTGACAGATCTGCAGCTACTACTGGTAATTTTCAAAAAACATTTTCCTATGTAGCCTATCATGTATACATTGTATACAGCTTCAATTCTTGTTGCGACCTTAAAATGATTTTCCCTATACAAGTTAAACTTTGATTCATCTTTTTACTCTATATCCATTCCCGGGGTATTTTAATCTAACATATATAAAAAGCTTTAATCTATATATCAAAGCATTCCATGTAACCCTTTACACATGTCTTAAAAATAAAACT
Source organism: Saccostrea glomerata (assembly GCA_003671525.1). NCBI lineage: Eukaryota > Metazoa > Mollusca > Bivalvia > Ostreida > Ostreidae > Saccostrea > Saccostrea glomerata. The sequence goes on from PRKT01000029.1 coordinate 2,472,460, forward strand.
CAGCAAATTCATTTCTGCATGGAGATGCCCAAAAGGCACTGACGAAAATTATTTTCCGTGAGATACTAGTATCTGAAATTGTAAAATCTTCCTTTGATTGTTTTCGTGCCTTTTTTGGAATGAGAAGATCCTACAATGGCTGAAATTTAGGGAATATTGTGATGACAAATCTCTGTAAACTTTTCTTTTTTCAAAATTTGATTGATTTCTGTTTGCTTATTTGCAGCAACGTGCAGGTACAAAAAGACACCGGGGACTTAAGTTTGAACTTCTTTTGCCCCAAACATGTTTTCATAGAGGTCTGGTAAAACATGAACATAGAACAAAAGGATTAAAGACCATCAATATGATAACAAATGTTTAATTTGCACTGAAAAAAAGTTCAGCTGATTTCCTTCCTGAGACCCCAGTGTTTACTTACCATGCGATATGCTTACTTTAAAAGTGAATTTCTTTTCGAGGAAAAAAAGGAAAAAATCATGGAATTTTCTGTAATATGAGTACATTAATGGAACTTTTAACTGTAAAAGATAAGATAAATTATTGATATGGCACGCCAAAATCACAAAAATGAGATAATCATAGTTTCACAATCGATAAACTAGGTTTATCGGTTGTAAACTATAGTTTACGGACTGTAAACTATAGTTAACAACGTTAATCTATATTTTACATCTGTAAACTAAAGTTAACGCGATAATCTGTGTTTCACAACCGTAAACTATACTTAACACCGAAAACAATCATTTGCGATTGCAAAACATAGATTATCTGATAAATACAGTTTCACGATTTGTAAACTATAGTTTACAAACCATTAACTATAGTTAGCGATCTGATAAATATAGTTTCACGATTTGTGAAACTATGATTAACAACTCTTAACTATAGTTTACGATTGTAAACTATAGTTTACAAACGTGATTCTATGTTTATCAACAAAATCTATTGTTAACGCTTTATTCAGACAGATAAACTTAGATTAACATTCGTAAACTATAGTTAACGACCGTTAAATATAGTTTTACAGATGAAAACGAATCGTTAACTATACTTAACGAATCGTTAACTATAGTTTACAGTCGATAAACCTAGTTTATCAATTGTGAAACTAGGTTTGTGAATTTGGCGTGCCATATATTGAACAAATCTCATCCAGTGAACGAAAGTTTGCTCTGTTTGAAATTGGCGCCGATTCTGTTCAACATTTATTAACTTCTGTTGTTCATATTTGCGATGTAAAAACGTTTTATAAGCTTTAATTGAAGCAAAATGACATTATTTTCGTCCTGTTCGATTGATTCAATTTATTTTATAATGCTATATATATTCGTTTGTACAGAAATATTTCTTCTAAAACAGTTTTCAATTTTTATTTTGGTTTGATTAACCACAAGACATAAATTAATCATGATAACACATTTTAACTGCAAAATAATTTTGCAGCTCATAATGCTTTAACGAAGTCGTTATTTCTTATTTAAAAAAAGCATCAAAATTGTGTCAATGAGCCATGCTAGGTTGGGGGTTAGAGAAATTATCAGATGATGTTCTTGTAAGATAATCGCTGTAGACAATTGTTGACACAGTTCGTGTTGGCTGCGAGCTTTATTCTTAGGGGAGTTTTGTGGAATTCACACAGTAATTGAATTTCAAGTCCTCACACATGAGACACGCTGAGGAATATTGATTTTGTTTTCAAACACTGATCCATCATCATTTTCAACTGAATTCTCTGATGAAAAACAATTTATTATTATCATTTTTTTTCTTTGAAGCTTCAAAATATCTTTAATGAGTGCGTGTAGAGCTTTATTATCGATCCTGTAGATTTACTGATTTCACCGGAATTCTTTTAATCGAGAGAAAAGTTTTTACCGTAATTATTAGAATCAGATTTTTTTTATTAAACCTGCCCTTTATGGAAATCCTATCATTATCAATGATTGCTAAGTTCTATCAATTTTATGAAAAAAAAGTCTTACGACTTTTCAACTTTATACAAAACCATTCCCCACTATAAATTAAAGTCCAGGCTTTTTGATATCATTGACAGCTGCTTTTTCAATTAAAATTGAACTCGTAAATTTACCTACCCGATCATTATTGGTCATTTGCAAAATTATTTAGTTAAAACACATTCTGATTGCACACACAAGTACTCTGAAGTTAGCATAAAAAAGATGCTCGAGTTTCTGATTGACAATGCCTATGTGGTTTTTGGAGACCAGGTCTTCCAAAAATCTATTTGAATTCACACGGGTACCAATTGCGCTCCGTTATTAGCAAACCTACTTTTGTATTCATCAGAAGCAGAATTTGTGCAAACTTATGCATGAAAAGAAGAAAACATTTGTTTTGGCCTTCAACTCGACATTTAGATATATCGACGACATATTGTCCATTAACAAAGGTAATTTCCATTCCTATGTTGAAACGATATATCCTGGTGAGCTTGAGATAAAAGATACCACAGAGTCTGACACATCTGTTTCATACTTGGATATTTTACTTGAAAAAGACGTTAATGGCCATCTAACAACCAAGCTTTATGATAAACGTGATGACTTTAACTTTTGAATTTCTATCGTCAACTTCCCTTACCTATGCAGCAATATACAATGAAGCGCATTGAAGTGGTAAAATTTTCTGTTTGGATGGAACGTTCTGAGCTATCTTTAGACACACCCATTTCTTTAGAAAGGAAAATTCGGTCAAATGTTTCAATCGAATACCTGTAAAACAGGTATTTCATAAATATAATAGCCAATGAAATTGACGGTCTTCATAAACACCGAGTAAGCACGTGTTCGACCGATACATGTGTTATAGTAACTCCAATAAACATGATAAAATCATAATTATGTACAAATTCGTTGCAATGCGTGTTTTACATAAGCGGGAACTCCATACATAGCTCTTTCTTATTTAAAAATCTTCATTTCAGTATAACTCGTGTTGCTTGTCGCGGAAAGTGTAGTGTCCTAAAACATTACGACGAATATTCCTTTCTCGTTGCTAAAGAAATGGGCGTGTCATTATGTTATAATTGACGTTTGAAACATGACTCAGAACGTTTTGTCCAAATGGAAAATTTTACCACTTCAATGCGCTTCATTGTACCTTCATCACCTGCATACGGAGTTTACATATCTCAATTGATTCGATACGCAAGAGCATACTCGACGTATGAACAATTTCTAAAACATGGTAAATTATTGACAAACAAGTTGATGAAACAAGAATACCAGCAGTCTCTTTTAAAGTCATCATTTCGTAAGTTCTATGGTCGATACAATGACCTTGTCAGTATTTATACACTGAATTGACGACGGATTTTCCCGTTATTTCTTGATCATAACAAGGAGCACTGGGCGGATGTGACCTGTCGGTAGGGGATGTTCACTCCCCCACTTTGATATTGAATACTGTTCGTTATCTTCATATCCTTCCTGTTACTTATTGCACGCTTTTGGTGTTCAATAAATTATCTAATATATTATTTCTTAAATCATATTATTTATCGCGTTTATGACAAAGTCAATATTTTTTAGACGATGTAATTTAAATTATTACCTCTGTTGAAAAATGTTTTGGATATATGTTGTCTATAGAAAAAAGATTTTTTATAAAAAAAACTATAGATATGTATTTACAATGTTAGATCGGTATATAGTTGCAATTTTTCTTTTCAGACAACTCATTGCAAAACGAATCTGTTCAATTCCAATTTCCTTTTCATGTTGACACAAAGTCACTTTCAACAGGATCAACTTTCTTGTAACACTAGATTCTTAAGAATAAGAAGTACCTATACTTTAGAAATACTATATAACGCTTTCACAATTTTCATAGCTAAATCTTATAATTATTATTATTATTTTTTTTTGATTTTTCGAATCTGCTACTGATTTAAAAAAAAAATAATTTAAAAACTAACGAAAATCCCTCGGGATTTGGATGTGAATAAGGGGGAAGTTAAGGGTTCTTGTCCTCAAGCACCTGTAGTTTAAAAGCTCAGAGATGCCAACACCATGGATGTGTCATTCGTTATTTTCAGTCTTTGACGCAGACTTACGAATGGCGAGTCGTATGCATCAATGACACTTTCTGCCAGTAAAGATTTATTGCGTTAGAAAAAGATCGTTCGTTTTGGTGACAAAATGCATAAATAAGAATTTAGATTTTTTTCCTGCACAAAAGAATAACTGTGCGACATGTTATATAGAAATTCTAGAAAGCTACATTTTTCCCTCTGAATATGAGAAAGGAACATTTTATGTACCGTTATATATTTTGCTTAAGAACTGTTCAATGCCGTGTGACCTCCATAGCGAAAACAATGCATCTGAGATCCTGATATGATATACGAGTATATTTACAGAAATTAATTTTTTAGATAGCTTTTAAATAAAGATTAATATGTTCAATATATTTTGAAATTACTTGGTAGAAATAACAATTTTTTAGAATAACTGCCTTTTGGTAAATAAAAAGTATAAAATTAAATCTAAACTTTATTCATATTATGAGTTTATCAAATATGACCCTTATACTCATCAATATAACAATAATTCTCTTTCGAGACTGTAGCTTTACTGCTTTGTACTTATAACAAGGGAAGAGAAAAGTATCAGTTGGAACTTTGCAACAGCAATAACTGGAATAATGCTCCTTGATTTAGTCTCTTTTTGTGGCAAGATTGCAACAGTGCTAGATCTGTAGGAGTAGCCTTTTAAACAAATTTTACAGAAATTTGAATTTTAGTTACCATGGAAACAACATCATCAAAATAAAAAAAATGTAGAGAATCATGTACATGTGTATTTCAAAGTAGTCTACTTGAATGCCGCATTATATTAAAATCAGACCAAAACTGTAGGAGGAGTAACATTTTGAAAGCTTTACGCAGAAATTTCTATTTTTAGTAACCATGGCAACAGCGTTCCTCGAAATCAAAAACCGATAAATAGAATTATGTATCATGGTGTAGTCTACTTGTGTGTCAAGTTATATCGTAAGCAGACCAAAACTGTAGGAGGTGTAGGTTTTTGAATGATTTTCACAGAAATTTCGATTTTTAGTAACCACGGCAACACCGTTCATCGAAATCAAAACCCCATATACAGAATTATAAATCTTGGTGTAGTCTTCTTGTGTGCCAAGTTATAATAAAATCAGACCAAAAACTGTAGGAGCAGTAGCATTTTGAAAAATTGTTTACAGACAGACAGACGTACGAACGACGGACACATTACTATCGCATTAACTCTGACCAGTAGAGCTAAAAACTGACTCTGGAATAATGAAAATGGTTCAAGATAACGAACAGTGATAATTCTTTCAAAAAATCCACAGACACTTGACGTTATACTTAAAAATGTGCCCCTACCTTTATTATTAGGTAGGGGGTATATTTTTTTATTAAAAGAAAAATAAGAAACGTCAAGTGCCTGTGAAAAAATCATATCTAAATAACATTAAAACAAATACCTTATTATTGGTATGAAAGTAAACGATATAAAAGCTGAAGTCATCTTGTATATCATACAATTTTTAAATCGGTATTGGACCCTATCATCTATAGTCAACAAACATCCAAATAAAACTGATGTGGTAGACTTTGTGGTGTTTTTATTTCTAATTCGCTGGGGGATTCTCACTCCTCCATGCCATCTGATTCCACCTCTGGTGTTTTGGAGGTCAGTGTTTGCTCTGCTCCTGTTGTGTGATTTTAATGGACTTTTGAGCTCAAATACTGTTCGTTATCACCACATATTTCAGATAACTATTATTGACTAATAAACGTTGTTGATACGTTTAAGGCCACCTCAAGTATTTTCTTCTACTCACGTAGAAGCTAAAAACAAGTTGGAAAATCAAAAACCGATATATAGAATTATGTATCTAAGCGAAGTCTACTTGTGTGCCAATTCCTAGTAAAATCTGACCAAAACTGTAAGAGGAATAGCATTTTGAAAAATTGTTTACAGACAGACAGACAGATGGACGGACGCTGGACGCATTTCTATCGCATAAGCTCTTCTGGTCTCAGACCAGTAGAGCTAATAAAAATGATGCTATAAGATAAAATGTCTTACTATGTTTGAGCATATATTGAATTTTCATATGTAAATTGATGGTATTAATTAACGCTATATACACAGTCCAAAATTTTCTGCTGAAATTTGTCTAAGCGTACATAATGTAAATGTAAGGCATATAGTGACGGTTTAGGAAATCTGCGTAATTTTCTACACGCAGATTCAACATAAATTGAGATTCCGCGAAATTCTATCCCCGTGGAAAAAAGTACATATACACTATTACAAGATAAGGGAAAATTTTTAAAAGAATTAACAACTAGAATCAATTTTCCTGTACAAATCAAAGATCCATCCTAACACAAGATACCGATAAACTTACCGTCTTTCTCTGGAACTGAGGTTTCCATCTGCTTCTCTGCTTGCAACAAGAGACTGTTAAAAATAACAAAACATGAACATATCAATTCCACTGTTAGTGGTGATTAAAACACTTATATGTTTTAAAGAGGATCTTCTAATAAACTTAAAATATAAAAATGTTTACATACTTAATCATTTTCTTCTTTTCTGTCTGAATACTTGATTGTAATGCCTGGAATTTGGCTCTCTGATCCTCCTCAAATTCCCTACAAATGGAATGTCACATCAATTTTAAAAACCAAAATTCTAACAGGCTCAAGTACTTTCAAGTTTAAGATATGCTTTATTCAATCTTACCCAAATTTTGTTACTTGAAATGTACAAGAATTGTCTCAGATAAATGTGATTATTGTCAACCTTGTTTGTTTCACTTATAAATACAGTATTATAAAGATAGCAATTTGGATGATGATGGTGTTTTATTTAATATTGTGTCAAAACAAAAATATCATTACACAAACAATAAGCATATATGAATAATTTGGGCAGGTAGATATATTAAAGGAAATATTTAGACAGCTATTGTGTTTTCTGTGACAACTCTTATACATATTTTAATACACCTGATGAAAAATTGAGGAACACAGCTGGTAACTGATAGAATACATTCAGCAACATTTTTTTTTAGTGTAACTGAAGACTTGAGTTAACCCCGTTGCCTCCCCACTTCATACCTGATTCTCTTCTCCATTTCCTCCTCCTCCTGTAGAAGGAAGCTGTTGACCTGGTCCTGAATGTGTGTCAGTTCCACCTGTAGAGATTCATAGTTTTTTGAAGAGGGGTCTACAAAAAAAAAAATCAGTTTTAATCACCGGTATAAAATTCTTCAAGCACTTTATTCTTTGGCTCAGATCTCAGATAAGCTATCAAAGTATTCTGATTTAAAGAAATCACTAGCTTTGATTGTTTAATTGCAGACCCTAACATAATACTGTTAAATCACATATTTCCGTGGGGTCAAATTTTCCAGGTTTGAGAAAAAAATTTTGGTTTGTGGGGATTTGATTTCGTGGTTAGGCAAAGATTAGTAGTATTGTATAAGTGGAAATTTTAGCGAGACAGAAATTTAGCAATTTCTACCTAAAATCTGGTATTCTATTTTTAGCGAGAAGTAATTTTAGCGATTTTAAAGTGCTAACTAAAAAAGCTATTCGAATAATATGCATTTAATTTTTAGCGATATTCAATTAATAACTTGGTAAAATTCACAAAGGTTACTATGTACAGTTTTGTAAAATAAATTTATATTTGGTCAGCTTTTTTCATGAATCAATAATTCTTCCTGTATATCTCTCCCATATCATCAGAAAACTTTTGAAGATAAAATATTGATTATTTATTTTTTAATTTCCCTTCAACAAGGATTTTTATGATTTAGTCTTGGTTATTATAGAAACCATCATTGACAAGGGTAAAATCTACTCCAAACAAGCGCTTCCACTCAGTGGATGAATACGAACAGACTCCAGACTCAGATGGTAGTGAATAATATATATGAATTGTAAAAACTAGATTTTGACAGGTAGTTCAGATTTAAAATATTGTAACTAAAATATGGTTATTTATTTCCTGTTAATTTTACCTAACTTCATGCATATACATATGTCCAATTAAATTGAACGAAATTTAAATTTCTGATTTAAGTTGCTGCTGGTTATTTTTAAAAATAATTAATTTTGTTTTGTAAGAAGTGTAAAGCTTGAATGATATATTGTTGATATTCCATACAAATTAAACCAAAGAAGAAGATTGAACCTCTACATGTAGCAAAAATATTGCCTGATAACTAGGAATTTATGTACAGTAAAATGTGCTTATAGTAAACACATTTATGATGAATTGATGTTTACAGTGATGTTCTTGCTGGAGGGTGAAGGTCAAGGTGAAGATGAACCTTTCTACTCGTCAGAGGAGGAGGAGGAAGAAGAAGAGACAGGTGAGATTTCTACATTTAAAGGTTTCATACAGGTAAAAACATGTACATATACTGAATACATGTACTTAAGATAATATTTTGAATTTTGAAAAGAAAAAAAAACAATTTTATTAACCAGGTAGGTGGAGAGAGCTAGAGCTTATTTAAATTTTAGATAGGTTTAGTTATGGTCATATCCCTTGTAAATGCCATAAATGATTATTAGAATGCTACCCATATTTGTAATAGTAGAGGTTTGGCTGGGCATTGAAGTACATTTAATAGAATATAAGAACAAAAATTAACATTAACTTCCAGAGCCGAAAAACATTTGATGGATTTTAAAGTATTTTTTTTCATTTATACCAGATGAGAGAAAGACCACCAGTGTGAGTTCTAAGAGGACCGGTCGTTTTCAGAAGAGACCCCTCCAGTACTCCTCCTCCGTCCCCATTATGGTGCCCAGGTGGGGGATGATGGCCAACAAAGACTCAGGGGAGGAGAGTGATGAAGATGTATGTCAATAGTTTTTAACAATGTCTATATATTTAGGACTGCTTCAGTTTAATCTCTATCAAACATATAAATGGTTCAGGAGGTTAGGAATAAACATACATATATAAAATACATGTGATATACTGGGTGACGCAAAAAGTGTGAGTAAAGTCTAGCTAGAGGAAAATCAAACGACTTTTTTTACTAAGTTGTTTCCGCTTTTCAAGTAAGTTGTGAAGTTTGTTTTTCAGTGCATTGGATAGATTTCTGTCAATCTTTTATGCATTTGTTTTATTCCTCTTTTAAAGAAAATGCAAAATATCAATCCACTGTCTTTACATTTATAGTCTATGTACATGTAGTTCATTGAGTAACCTCTGCATTTTAGCCTGCGCCTTCAGACCCTGAGGAAATGGCGGCTTCCATGCAAGCTTTGGCCAGAAGCATCACAAACGACGAGAGGATGATCTTTGGAGACAGACCCCGACCGCGACTGAACACCGGTGACTTTCATCATTAATACGGGAAACCTTTCTCGATGAATTACATTTTGTCTGTTACTGACGGGTTTATATACTAATATGATATTTTGACCTTTAATGGTATCATTGAAAGGATAAATGATATTGGTTAGTGTCAGGTTTTTCTTTTTACTTCTGTATTGAAAATATTTGTGAGTAGTTTTTATAAATATCATAAAAACTACATGAGTTTCAAATATGATTACTATTTTAAGTGATCTGTTGTGCATTTATCTAATATTAGTTGTGGCCATCATTAATGTTTTATATTATGTTGGCCTTGCAGCATGCAAAATTAGTCATATCAAAGCTGTACAATGTGCTTTTTGATTTACAATGGTAATCATACACAGAATTGTGCCACATTTAGTATAAGAATCTGAGGGTGTTAAATCTTTCATTTTTAAGTTGAAGTATTTTTAACCATGAATTGTGTATTTTTGGCATCTTCTATTTATAGTATCCCATTCTACTTTCAATTCATTTTAATTGTGAGTGAGATAAAGAAGGAACTCATTTCATAACAATCATCTAATTTATTTTTAAAAATGAAGAATTATGTGTTTTAAAACCAGCTCAGTTTTTCAACCTCTTGATCTCCATAAATAAAATTTTAAACATGCTACAAGTAAATGATATAATATAAATGATATTTGCAGAAATTCTGTAAAGAATTTAATTAAAAGCTTGTTACCGAATTATGTATGGTATCTCATTCACGGGTACCTAAAAGTAGATACATGTACCAGGTAGTTAGAAAAAAAATCACAAAATAATTGGATGTTTGCTGACTTTGCCCACCCTTATTGACTAGACAATTCAAAACCAATACACTTCTCTTTCCCAAATTTTTTTCTCCTTAAATGATTAATAATCTTATAAATAAATGTATCTGTATTGTATATGTGTTGTGTCAATTATTACCTTGTGGCATTATTGAAAGAAGTAATTAGAATATAAGGAGATTTTCCAGTTTAATTGCATATTTGAGTGAAGATATAAGTGATAAAACCAGTGACTTTACTTACATTACCAAAAGTATTACCGGTTATGTTTACGACTTGTTAGTCATTAATATAGGGCAAATAGCAGGGTATCTATTCCTATTTTTTTGTTCAACATCTAAAAATTTAGGCTGTTATTATTTTTTGCCATACCATTATAAATTGTATGTTAAAATATGTTACTAACAGTTATCGAATAACACATCTGATTGTTTTTATGTTATAAAATTATGTATAATTTTTGTTGAAATGAACTTTTCATTTAGTTTTAATCATTCCATGTAAGAGAACATGTCATTTTAATTTCATTTTCCTCCAATTGTGATTTTATCTTTAGGTAATGGTATCTTGTGAGTTGTTTCCATATTCATTTTTTAGTCTTGGACAGTGGTGCATTCAAGATTGTGCTTGCTGTAGCAAGAATAGTCTTTTTATTCTGAAATATTTGTTTTAAAATGTGTTTGGTGCTTATTTGTCTCATAAGTCTGTAAATGTGAGCCTGTTTACCAAGTTTTAGTTGATTACATATAATGAATGAAAACCTATGTGGACAAGCCAAGTTGCTGTCCCACTACAAATATTGAGTTTGTCCAAATGTATCATATATGCATAACCATATCACTTATAAGAAACAAATTTCAAAAGTGACATTCTTGTTAACCTTATGGTTGTCCTACTGGGTTGTGTATGGCAGGAAATTTTTATCTTGTCTTAACATAAATTATGCCCAGAAAAGTTCCCCAACTTTTACATTAAGTGACCCAAGCAAAAGTTACCAAGTTGTACAGGAGAAAATAAGTTTGTTTACTATCTTCTGAAATGTTACCAATTTAGTCTTTGTATAAATTTTTGGCTTTTTTTTAAGAGGACAAGGTGATATTTTTCTAATTATAATGAACTAAACAAAAAATCTTTCTTATTGGTCAGTTATTTTGACTCTAACCAAATGATTTGTTTTTTTTGGCAGTATTATATAATCTAATGTTTGAGACTTCATCATCTATGCAAGTTTTGATTTACAAATTGCAATTAATTGATATTGCAATGCAACTTTATTCACCAAAACATTTGATATGATTCCAATCTATCTTTAATACTGTATTTGATTTTACCTTTTTGTTTTATTTACGACAAAACCATAACGACAAAAATTAAATTTTATTGGCATCAAATTCGTATCTAAAGTAGGTTTTAAATGATTGATGATTGAAATTTCATAATAATTTTTCCAGTTTTATGATTTTAATTACAGTCATTCTTGTTTTCTTTAACACCAATATCTCAAATAACAGAGATATCTCAAACTAAGTTGGTTTGCCACTGCATAAACGTATAGTGCTTTATTTGATAAAAAAATGTTAGACAGGAAAGCATTAAAGACAGGTATTTTTAATGGGGACATTTTTTTTTCTTTGTAGTTTCAGTTTCATATCTTTGTTAAGTGTTTTCCGTGTTCATACTCCACAACACAATGTCCTATGACCCCAACCCTATCAGGGTTATCTTTCTTGGGTCATTAATTGAATAGATGTTTTATATACTTGTATATATTTATCTGCTATGTTATTTGTTTTTTTTTTCTTTTTGGCTGTAAGTCATTTGACCTGTTTTAAACAAGTTAATGTAATTTTGGTAAAACTTCTCCCATTTTTTTTTCTGAGCCTTAATGGAGTTAGATCTAAAATTAATGTGGTGCCAAGACATTTATTTTGAAAATTTAGAATAATTTGTATTCAATCAAACAATTGAATTTGTTACATGGCTAATTGTACATGTATAAAAAACAATGTGCAGTTTCGGTTCGGGTACTGACGTATGATGTGATAATTTTAAATAGTGCAGAATCTGTAAAGCATTGAGGACAATTGTATTTCAATGTTGGAGAAGATGTGAGGATTTTGATTTACTAACATGCATGGGTGCGAAACATCCCGTTACCGTCCATACAGCCCTTAATAATTTCTTTAAAATACCAATAATTTTTTACCTTGACCTTTGAGTTTGACCAAACCTACGAAAATAAAATTTAAAACTTACTCAAAGGCAGGCGCTAGTACTTTCATACTATCACATGTATTTCTTAACAAGATACACTTTTTTTTTTACCTCATGACATATAACTGATGGCCATTTTATTAACCTATACCTTAGCAATATCTTTTAAATGGTTGGAGCTAGGGCTTTCATATAATATTGCATGGTTTTCCTAGTAACAAGACCTTCCACTGGCAGGTACAAATAAATTTGACCCTTTTCCCTTGGTGTCTGGCCATCTTTTCAAGATATTTAACCTTGGTCATACTTTAACATGCTTGGTTCTAGGAATTTCAAAGCTCACATGTATAATTTTTGTGATAAAACCTTCCACTAAGCACCAAGAAATTTGACCTTGATCTTGGAGTTTGACCTAATTTTGAAAAATGTAAGGTTGGTTATAAGTTTTCAAAAATTTTATTCCTGACAGGTCATAACCAGTAAATTGTAGGTCAGATTCAGATCTGAAGCAAGTCTGGTGGTGATCATTAGAAGTTGACCTCCAGATGCATCATCCATGTTTGTTCTAAGTAGGTTGATCTTAAAGTTACTAGAAAATGGACCTACTCAAATACATGTACAAGTAATTTACCCCTGTCACTTAACTGGAAAATATAGGTCATATCCAGCATCTAAACCAAGCCTTGTACATGTATAATGTGCATCCTTTACTTTATCATCCACGCGAGTTAGGTTAATTGGGACTTGTACGTAGTCATTTTAGAAAGGAACTGTTTCAAACACTTCAACATGAATACCCATCTAAATATTGAAGATGAACATCAGCATCTGTAGCAAGTCCAACTTTAGATGTATCATCCAAGCAAATTTAGTTCAGGTAGGGTAAATAATTACTTTAGTAGGAACAAGGTCAGATCCAGCATACAAGCTAGGTAGTGTGTTTTCCTATTATGTATCATCCATGTAAGTTTGGTTAAATGGTTAATATAGGGCTTATTTATTACATATGTAGTTACCTGAAAATGAGACCTGCTCCAAAAATTCAACATACACCAAAAATTTCAACATGCTCCAATAAATTTTAACCTGCTGTAAAAATAATCACTTGGTCATTCTTTAGCTGAGAATGCAGCATCTGAAACGTTATCTGGTACAATGTATCTGTTTTAAGCATCTTTCACACACCTTTTTTATGAATGTATGGCATTAAAGTGAGTAAAAAGGCATCTGATCCAAAAACTTTTAATTGGAAACCAACACTGACACCCAGAGAATTACATAAGCTCCCCCAACTTTGTTGAGGTAAGGTAAAAATGAAGAAGACTGATTAAAATGAGAATTTCTTTAATAAAAAAGAAAAAATCTCTGAGGTTGACAATCAGTAATATTCTTTACACATTACTTGAACATCACAAAAGCATATTAATTAAACATGATTTTAAAAAGAAAGAAATGCTATCCACAATTTCCCCTTCACCTGTTGAATGCATAAATGTATGTACTTTTAGTATCACCCTAGCTCTTCTCTTTACCATCACAAAACCTCCATTATTATGGCATACACTGTAATCATGTCAATATAACAAAGGAAGCTATAAACAGCACCAAGTGTCTAGTGGTAAAGATGCCACCATCTAAAGGTCAGATGACATGTTCCTTATAATATATTTATTTTTCCAAAAATGTCATTTTTATCTTAACACGTTCCAGTAAGGTTATTTTGGAATCACTAACCTCAAGTATCTTGCACTGCACCTCAATTTTTGTGAATAAACTATTGTAGTATCTAAGCAAGTTTCTGCCGAAACATGTAGTATCTAAGCAAGTTTCTGCCGAAACGAGGCTGAAAAATTGCCAACTCGGTGTTAAACAATATGCTATCAATATCTATCTTAGCAAGTTTATTCACAAAAATTGAGGTGCCTTACCAGACATTTGTGCAAGATACTTGAGGATGGTGATTTCAAAATAACCTTAGTGGAAATTAATTGAGTTGCCGATGTCATTATCTTTTATGTACAAGACATTACTTTAATATGACATTTTGAAAACATTGTAGAAATAGCAAGATGATGATAATTGCTCATATATTTTTTTAAATATCACTAAGAAAAGCAACACCTATACTTAAAGAACATGTTGTCTGACCTTAATCAAACTATCTGTGGGTAAATGTGATAACAGCTATGTTACATTACATTTACGAACATATTTACATTTCATCAAAAGCATCACCCTTAATTGTATTAAAAAAATTTAGAAAGAATCCCAGACTAGCTGGACATCTGAGAACAATTCAATATTTATGGAACATGAAATTCCTCCAAAAACTGACTTAATTTTTTTTGGCAACAAACAAGAAATAGCTGTAGTTATCATTTAAAAGAACTGATTGCTGGGGAGGGGTGGGGTCATCACAGATTTCGTGGAAATTACCCTACAAGTAAATTTCCAAATTAGCAGTAATTCATACTTGAAATGTTATGTAGTCATCTCAAATATTTATATAATAAAAAGGTCTCCTTTTTGATAATAATCATACTGTAAAAGCACAAATATTCGTGGGGGATTAAATTTCGTTTATTTCGTTGTAAACAATATTCAACGAAATTAAATCCCACACGAAATTTTATATGACTACATAGGAGCAATCTAAATGGTGATACTTATAAGAAAGAAAGAGAAAGAAAGTTACATTTGGACTTCAAACTTTGCAAAAGCCTATGTAGAAAATTAAAAGTCCTTTGTTTAATCTCTTTTTGTGGTAAGATACAATGCAATCACTGTCGACTTAATCTGTCAGTGGCAAAAGTAGCTTTTTGAATCTGATCATTTTACAGAAATTTCATTGCAACAGAATTCATTCAATCAAAAAAAAAAATTGATATCTAGAATTACTTTAAAATCACATATTTTCAAGGGGTCCAATTTTCATTGATTGAGGAAAAAATATGAGTTTGTGTTGATTTAATTTCGTGGATAAAGAATTGTTGAGTACTAATCTCTGTGAAAGTTAACTACTGTTTATGGAGGACATAAATTCGTGGGTCTCTTCATATCTCAAAAACCATGAAAATTAAACCCCCATGAAAATTAGTGATTTCACAGTTTGTGGCTTAGAGCAATCTACAAGTGTGCCAAGATATACTGAAATTGGAATAATGGCATTTAAGAATAATCACAGATATACTTATTCATTGTAACCATGGAGACTCAGGTGAGCTAAAAACAAATTCATCCATAGATGAAACTATGTAGCCCAAAAGCAGGTTTTGATAATTAGCATTTATATCACGTTTAACATCCTATCTCCCTGGCTCTTGTGGTCTTTGACACATAGAGCTAAAAACATTAAATAAATCAATGAATATAACACCAAAGTCCCATTTGGGACCTGAGTAATATTGATGTATAACTATTTAGTAGAGGCTGATACAAATATATTCAAATAATTACAGTGTGTTAGCATCATAATTCACACTTCAGGTTATAAATAGTATGCGGATAACTTAGTTAACTGTCATCCATATTTGTAATTTAGAAAGGCATATGGCAGAAATAATAATGAGAAAAGTCTTTACAATACGAAAATAATGAAGCCTTGAACAATATATATATTTAACAAGGGAAAAAGGTTTTTTACACCTCAATTACCAGCTAGTACAATAATTTTTAAATTGTAAAATATATACAGTAAAACTTATTAATCATTTAGTATGAACATGAAGGCAACAAATTTTCATATAAAATTTAACTTCATCACATATATAACAATGTTTCCTAATAAATTTCAATTTTAATAAGCTGAATTATTAAGGAAACTGTGCATGTTGGTTTTCAGTATGCTGGCAAATGGAAAGTAACTCCTGCTAGAATCTTCATCAGATGAAGGAATTCACCAACCACTTCTATATATAGTGTTATGAAATTATCTTTCGAACAAGAGGCCTATGGGCCACATTGCTCACCTGAGTTGCTTTGACCTTGTGTCATACATCAGATTAAAATTTTGGTGCCATCGTAGCCCAAAGGTGTCAAATCATACAACAATCGATTTTTAAAACATACCAGGGGGCTTGAATGGGCTTGAATACCAATATGATGAACCTGACCTTGGCTTGCTATTTTGGAGAAATTTCTTCTGTATAAATCGTAAAATAATGCCAAAAATTTTGTCCCTCCCTTCATTACCATATATACAATTATTGCTGATTTTGATGTCAATGCATCAATTTAGCAATATTCACCAAGCCTAAAGGGCAAAGTTAATCTTGAACCCCAAAGGTGGAAAAATCATCATAATGACAAGTTTTTTACTTCTCATTTGTTATACTTCATAGATTACTGAAAAGTCATTGCACCATTGAACACAACTGTAGACCTTAGACCTTGAGTTATGAAGATTTAACAATTTTCAGAACAAAGTGCGAGAACGTTTCAAAAATAAAGCTTTCTTTTGACATATTTCTTTGAGTGTCTGCACAAGTTGTGATACAGATCTTTTTAATTAAAACACTTCATTGTCCATTTATAATACTTTTATAAGGATTAACATATTAGCAACCAAAGTTGTATTAGACTTTCTGTTACTTTTTCATATTTTCCCTATTCATTTGAATTCTTCGGAGTTCCTATCTGCTAAATCCTGCCCTGGGGCTGAAGAAACCTGAACCTTCACTAACTGAAAGTGCTTGTATATTTATTTTGTGGCCTTATATTTTTAAAACAGATGCTTTTGAGAGCTTTTTCTATTTAAAAATTTAAATCCTTATTGTGGTCTCATACTTGCCCTTAGGCAAGAAATGAATAAATGTGAATCTAAATTCAAAGTATAGTCTAATAAACAAAAAAATATTTATGATGAAATAAGTGTGAGCTACAATAGAATTAAAAGAAGAGAAATAAAGCATTTGCAAAATATTTATTATAAATTTTATACAAATACATTACGATAACAATGTACGGTACATGTAATATGATAACTTTTTTACAAAAAATACTTAACTTTGGTCCTTTGAAATGGAGTGTTAATTGAATCAAAACTGTCTGTTAAACTCTTCTATGAAATAAGAAAATTGCGTTTTCAATTTTTTTTTTTATGTTAGCACTTTCATACTAAAGCTACCAGCGCTATGTTGTTCTATTGTCACTTTTTCATAACAGAAGCAAGAACGTATGATATTTACTGGCGATTATATTGTGTAGCTATAAACTAGTTGTATTATATTAGTTTGTTCTTCAACCATTCATGACCATTTTGATGAACTCTACAAATAAAAGTATTTTTTTAATCAAATGAAGTGCTATTAAGTAAGTATGAGTAATTTTAGCTATGAATTGTACAACTTGTTTACTCAGCAGAGTGAAGAAGGAAGTGGAGTATGAACAGGAAACAGATATTTGCTCTTGTGAAGATAAAACAGGTTTGTTTTTTTTTTTTTGAAAAATAATGAGGGACACCTATTATTCACTGATAATATGAATAAATTCTATTTAATTTATTGACTGAAAAAACATGAACTTCTGAGAAAGAGGATTACAAAGGAAATAATCATTTTAATACATGTACTTAATGCAGAGTGACGTTTACTTTAATGTTACTTTGAATGCATGGCCTTAAATCAGTGACCCCTATGTAAATCATGTATTTAATGGACAAAAACTGTATAAAATTCTTGATAGATTTATTCCAAGGTTATAATCAAAGGTGAAGAGTAGGACAATAATCCCTGTGTTTTTGATACAGGCAGATGTGAAATTAGCTCAATATTATTGACGTTTCATGTATTTATTCTATTAAATTCATTACTTGATGTTTATCAATCTGTATTCCCTGTGCCTGATCAAACATCAAAGGATTAATATTGATTGATTCAGTCATACCTTCATAATTGACATTTCCCTGAGCATCCTCCATGCCTTGAAATAATTGATCTACATCTTCATCTGATAGTTTGTCTCCTAAAAATAACAAATCACAACATACAATTTTTATATGAAACATCAACACCAGTCTACAGGGCCATAAAACTGAGATGAGCCCACTTTTGATCTAAGTCTCGCATTTTCAAAAGGAATTGATAGTGGAAAAGCGAGACTTAGATAAAAAATATGCTCGTCTCAGTTTTCTGGCCCTTGAGCCGGAATTCAGTGTCAGAAATTTTAAAAACTTTTTGATACTTAGATTACAGACATATCCTAACAATGTGTAAATAAAATGAGAATATGCAGCTAACTTTCCAAGAGATATTATTAAGGATATTTCATAGTTCTGCATTTAATTTACCAAGAGATGTAAGGATACGTAGCAGTGCATACCAAGAGATGTTAGGATACGACACAGTACATACAAAGAGATGTTAGGAAATTTCACATTACTTATCGCGAGATGTTAGGATATAACGTTGCAGAACTTACCAAGAGATGTTAGGATATGTCGCAGAACTTACCAAGAGATGTTAGGATATGTTGCAGAACTTACCAAGAGATGTTAGGATATGTCGCAGTTCTGCAGATGAGATGAAGCCATTCTGATCTTTATCAAACATTTTAAGTCCTTCTACAAAGTCATCAAATGTTGCATGGTCTCTGTTCTTACTGATGGTTTGTAATATTGGTATAAAGACTTCAAACGAGATTCTGGCATCTGTAACACATAAATGACATGTCATTTAATAAATCTTAGTTTACTGAAAATAGTTTAATAAATGATATTGACACACACACATATCTTTATTATAATTACCTTACTGTTATTAAGGTCAGACGACACGTTCCTAAAATATATGTTTTGTATCTTTTGGTATTATATCAAAAACTATTTATATTTGTCATTCTCTTCTGATTTCTACATTGTTTTTAACATGTTTTTGAATATAAGAACACCAAAAATTGTGTTATAGGCCATTTAGAAGATTACCCATAAGTGTTATATTGGTAATATACGAAATATGACCCTATGGTATCTTGACCAAATGCCTGGTAAGGTACCCTAATTTTTTGTGAGGAAACTTATTTAAGTACCTTTACTTCAATGACAAATTCTTAGAAAAAATTATATATTTTTTAGAACATTGTCACGTGTTAAAAATTGGCTTCCATATAAGGTAGTGGTCTCGACCTGTACAAACAATTTTAAAAATCTGCATGTAAAAGCTCCAAAGTTCAAGTTTAATAATTAAATGTTTGGTAATTTGTAAGTTAAAATCCAACCTCAAGTGGTCAAATATAGTATTGGTGAAAGAAAGGTCTTGTCACAAGGAATATACATGATATAAAAACCCTGGCAGTAAAAAAAAAAAATCAAATATTGGCGCCATTATCAAGTCTAGAAATTTACCATATATGGTATTTAAAAGAAATCTTTCATTTCATATGATATTTTCAAAAATAATACTTGAAATTAATTCATTGGAGTATGAATTGTAAATCGTATTTTTTCAGTGCAATAAGCCACGCCGAACTTCTTATAACAAAGCAAAACTGATATAGGAGTTTCGTATGTTTATCGCTTACATTTTTTGTGAGTCAAACCGGAAGTTCACTCCTTAGGCTATTGTAAAAGAATTTTTTCAGCAGGTTGAAAGATGGTAAGGTTGCGAGTTTAAATCATTGTAAAACGTGTATTATTTGAATGAAAAGTGAATGGTTTTTGAGTATTAATTCCATAAAATTGTTTTTTCAGTCGCAGTTATCAGAGGATCAGCTTGCAGGTAAAGTTTTACCGTTCTTCTTTAAAAATATCCCCGGAAGTAGAGTTATTCAAGGAATGTAAACTTGCAAGACAAGTTACTTTAGCCAGGGACCTATATACTAGGTCCCTTCTATAGCTTACTTTAAAAAAAAAAGATTAAATGTTTATTGCTATGAAATATGTGCCGTTGAGAATTGCTATGGCGATGTTTGTTAAATGTGTGGAGGTTTAAGCTGCACTGTAGTCACTTTTGTACAGAGTAAAGGACTGATAGCACTTTTCCTGCTGATCTGCCAAGTTCATACCTGATTACTGTGTTTTAAATTCAAATTCTTTGTTTCATTTTCAGTTTGATAGGATTTATTTTACCTCCCTGAAGAAAGATGTATAATTATTTAGTATTTGGTTCACTAATTTGTTTTGTTTGTTGTTGTTCGACTTCCCCGTCAAGAATTTTTCACTCATATTGGAACGCCACCACTTGCCAGTGGAGGGCTACAAATTACAAAATGAGCCAATTGAGCAGCGAGGAATCTTTTTGGTGCCAGCACCTACTGCGACACGGGACCTTGGTCTATGCAGTCTTATCTGAAGTAACTAGCTAGAAGGGATGTACAGTCTCCATATCCCATATAGTTGGATTCAAACTGGTGACATAAGGATCAACTCCTTACTTTGCGACACTAGAGCAGACGCTCTCACCACTGTGCTAGGCAGGCCACGATTTACTTTGTAAAAGTTTTATTATCATTCTAGTGATTATAATGATAGTAGACTTTTATCATTGTTGAATGGCTTGAGCCAGGATATTGTCTTTGGTAGCTCAATTGGAAGAGCATCTACCTAGTGATGCAGTGGTCCTGGGTTCGAATCCAGCTTTCCAGGTCTAGCCTTACATTTTCGCCTTTTTCTTTTGATCATATGATGCTGTTGAGTGTTGACAATACCTGGACTTACAGATGAGAGTCCTGACACTGGGGCAATAAGAACTTAGAATGTGTCTTCAAGGGCAAAGCAATTTAAGGAGGGAGAATTTAATGGTTTAGGCTTTGGTAGCTAAGTTTGTAGAAAGAATAAGTTAATTTTTCTAAAAGCATATACAATTAAAGTGAAGAAAAAAAAAATATGAATTTCATATTACATGATTACAATCAAAATTGCAGAAGTTCAGGAAACTTTCAACCTCTTTGATCAACGTGGAGATGGCAAGATTGCTGCCGCTCAGTTAGGTGATGTTCTGCGAGCTCTGGGCCAAAACCCAACAGAGATTGAAGTGAAGAAATGTGGCTATGCAAACAATCCAGGTAAATTATTAGTAGTAATAAGACATTTCTCTCCCACTTATTCTAAGCCTACTATCCCCTCCCAGTCATTTCTGAAAAGAAAGAAATATCAAATGACTGGACCAGAGGCACTGTACTTCTGCCAAGTCTGATAGTCTCAAGTCTTTTGGGAAGACTTGACATGTATTCTAGAGATTCAATTATGTTATGCAGTTAGTCATAACTTTTAACCACTTTAAAGTCCATCAGCAATGAACTTTGTGCACTGAGTGCCCAACATTGAAATATTTAGGTCAAAATAATGATTTTGTTTTCATGAGGCTCAGTAACACAAAGGTTGAATTTGAATCTTAAGTGAGCTACAAAAGTATGCAAATTGAAGTACCCCCAGTATTCAAAATGTCAAAAATATATGTTATGAAGATAAGCTGAATTCTAAAAATTAAGCATTTATTATTGCTTATTCTGAAACTCACATTCAATATTTTACATCAAGCTTAGGGAATTTAAATTTATAAATATGTTCAGTAAAGTATTAAGGTCAGACGACACATTCCTAAAAAATATATAATTTTTTCTAAGAATTTGTCATTGAAGTAAAGGTACTTAAATAAGTTTCCTCACAAAAAATTAGGGTACCTTACCAGGCATTTGGTCAAGATACCATAGGGTCATATTTCGTATATTACCAATATAACACTTATGGGTAATCTTCTAAATGGCCTATAACACAATTTTTGGTGTTCTTATATTCAAAAACATGTTAAAAACAATGTAGAAATCAGAAGAGAATGACAAATATAAATAGTTTTTGATATAATACCAAAAGATACAAAACATATATTTTAGGAACGTGTCGTCTGACCTTAATAACAGTAAGGTAATTATAATAAAGATATGTGTGTGTGTCAATATCATTTATTAAACTATTTTCAGTAAACTAAGATTTATTAAATGACATGTCATTTATGTGTTACAGATGCCAGAATCTCGTTTGAAGTCTTTATACCAATATTACAAACCATCAGTAAGAACAGAGACCATGCAACATTTGATGACTTTGTAGAAGGACTTAAAATGTTTGATAAAGATCAGAATGGCTTCATCTCATCTGCAGAACTGCGACATATCCTAACATCTCTTGGTAAGTTCTGCAACATATCCTAACATCTCTTGGTAAGTTCTGCGACATATCCTAACATCTCTTGGTAAGTTCTGCAACGTTATATCCTAACATCTCGCGATAAGTAATGTGAAATTTCCTAACATCTCTTTGTATGTACTGTGTCGTATCCTAACATCTCTTGGTATGCACTGCTACGTATCCTTACATCTCTTGGTAAATTAAATGCAGAACTATGAAATATCCTTAATAATATCTCTTGGAAAGTTAGCTGCATATTCTCATTTTATTTACACATTGTTAGGATATGTCTGTAATCTAAGTATCAAAAAGTTTTTAAAATTTCTGACACTGAATTCCGGCTCAAGGGCCAGAAAACTGAGACGAGCATATTTTTTATCTAAGTCTCGCTTTTCCACTATCAATTCCTTTTGAAAATGCGAGACTTAGATCAAAAGTGGGCTCATCTCAGTTTTATGGCCCTGTAGACTGGTGTTGATGTTTCATATAAAAATTGTATGTTGTGATTTGTTATTTTTAGGAGACAAACTATCAGATGAAGATGTAGATCAATTATTTCAAGGCATGGAGGATGCTCAGGGAAATGTCAATTATGAAGGTATGACTGAATCAATCAATATTAATCCTTTGATGTTTGATCAGGCACAGGGAATACAGATTGATAAACATCAAGTAATGAATTTAATAGAATAAATACATGAAACGTCAATAATATTGAGCTAATTTCACATCTGCCTGTATCAAAAACACAGGGATTATTGTCCTACTCTTCACCTTTGATTATAACCTTGGAATAAATCTATCAAGAATTTTATACAGTTTTTGTCCATTAAATACATGATTTACATAGGGGTCACTGATTTAAGGCCATGCATTCAAAGTAACATTAAAGTAAACGTCACTCTGCATTAAGTACATGTATTAAAATGATTATTTCCTTTGTAATCCTCTTTCTCAGAAGTTCATGTTTTTTCAGTCAATAAATTAAATAGAATTTATTCATATTATCAGTGAATAATAGGTGTCCCTCATTATTTTTCAAAAAAAAAAAAACAAACCTGTTTTATCTTCACAAGAGCAAATATCTGTTTCCTGTTCATACTCCACTTCCTTCTTCACTCTGCTGAGTAAACAAGTTGTACAATTCATAGCTAAAATTACTCATACTTACTTAATAGCACTTCATTTGATTAAAAAAATACTTTTATTTGTAGAGTTCATCAAAATGGTCATGAATGGTTGAAGAACAAACTAATATAATACAACTAGTTTATAGCTACACAATATAATCGCCAGTAAATATCATACGTTCTTGCTTCTGTTATGAAAAAGTGACAATAGAACAACATAGCGCTGGTAGCTTTAGTATGAAAGTGCTAACATAAAAAAAAAAATTGAAAACGCAATTTTCTTATTTCATAGAAGAGTTTAACAGAC
Organism: Saccostrea glomerata; assembly: GCA_003671525.1. Classification (NCBI taxonomy): domain Eukaryota; kingdom Metazoa; phylum Mollusca; class Bivalvia; order Ostreida; family Ostreidae; genus Saccostrea; species Saccostrea glomerata. Next base: position 2,496,414 of record PRKT01000029.1, read on the forward strand.
AGTTTTGATTCAATTAACACTCCATTTCAAAGGACCAAAGTTAAGTATTTTTTGTAAAAAAGTTATCATATTACATGTACCGTACATTGTTATCGTAATGTATTTGTATAAAATTTATAATAAATATTTTGCAAATGCTTTATTTCTCTTCTTTTAATTCTATTGTAGCTCACACTTATTTCATCATAAATATTTTTTTGTTTATTAGACTATACTTTGAATTTAGATTCACATTTATTCATTTCTTGCCTAAGGGCAAGTATGAGACCACAATAAGGATTTAAATTTTTAAATAGAAAAAGCTCTCAAAAGCATCTGTTTTAAAAATATAAGGCCACAAAATAAATATACAAGCACTTTCAGTTAGTGAAGGTTCAGGTTTCTTCAGCCCCAGGGCAGGATTTAGCAGATAGGAACTCCGAAGAATTCAAATGAATAGGGAAAATATGAAAAAGTAACAGAAAGTCTAATACAACTTTGGTTGCTAATATGTTAATCCTTATAAAAGTATTATAAATGGACAATGAAGTGTTTTAATTAAAAAGATCTGTATCACAACTTGTGCAGACACTCAAAGAAATATGTCAAAAGAAAGCTTTATTTTTGAAACGTTCTCGCACTTTGTTCTGAAAATTGTTAAATCTTCATAACTCAAGGTCTAAGGTCTACAGTTGTGTTCAATGGTGCAATGACTTTTCAGTAATCTATGAAGTATAACAAATGAGAAGTAAAAAACTTGTCATTATGATGATTTTTCCACCTTTGGGGTTCAAGATTAACTTTGCCCTTTAGGCTTGGTGAATATTGCTAAATTGATGCATTGACATCAAAATCAGCAATAATTGTATATATGGTAATGAAGGGAGGGACAAAATTTTTGGCATTATTTTACGATTTATACAGAAGAAATTTCTCCAAAATAGCAAGCCAAGGTCAGGTTCATCATATTGGTATTCAAGCCCATTCAAGCCCCCTGGTATGTTTTAAAAATCGATTGTTGTATGATTTGACACCTTTGGGCTACGATGGCACCAAAATTTTAATCTGATGTATGACACAAGGTCAAAGCAACTCAGGTGAGCAATGTGGCCCATAGGCCTCTTGTTCGAAAGATAATTTCATAACACTATATATAGAAGTGGTTGGTGAATTCCTTCATCTGATGAAGATTCTAGCAGGAGTTACTTTCCATTTGCCAGCATACTGAAAACCAACATGCACAGTTTCCTTAATAATTCAGCTTATTAAAATTGAAATTTATTAGGAAACATTGTTATATATGTGATGAAGTTAAATTTTATATGAAAATTTGTTGCCTTCATGTTCATACTAAATGATTAATAAGTTTTACTGTATATATTTTACAATTTAAAAATTATTGTACTAGCTGGTAATTGAGGTGTAAAAAACCTTTTTCCCTTGTTAAATATATATATTGTTCAAGGCTTCATTATTTTCGTATTGTAAAGACTTTTCTCATTATTATTTCTGCCATATGCCTTTCTAAATTACAAATATGGATGACAGTTAACTAAGTTATCCGCATACTATTTATAACCTGAAGTGTGAATTATGATGCTAACACACTGTAATTATTTGAATATATTTGTATCAGCCTCTACTAAATAGTTATACATCAATATTACTCAGGTCCCAAATGGGACTTTGGTGTTATATTCATTGATTTATTTAATGTTTTTAGCTCTATGTGTCAAAGACCACAAGAGCCAGGGAGATAGGATGTTAAACGTGATATAAATGCTAATTATCAAAACCTGCTTTTGGGCTACATAGTTTCATCTATGGATGAATTTGTTTTTAGCTCACCTGAGTCTCCATGGTTACAATGAATAAGTATATCTGTGATTATTCTTAAATGCCATTATTCCAATTTCAGTATATCTTGGCACACTTGTAGATTGCTCTAAGCCACAAACTGTGAAATCACTAATTTTCATGGGGGTTTAATTTTCATGGTTTTTGAGATATGAAGAGACCCACGAATTTATGTCCTCCATAAACAGTAGTTAACTTTCACAGAGATTAGTACTCAACAATTCTTTATCCACGAAATTAAATCAACACAAACTCATATTTTTTCCTCAATCAATGAAAATTGGACCCCTTGAAAATATGTGATTTTAAAGTAATTCTAGATATCAATTTTTTTTTTTGATTGAATGAATTCTGTTGCAATGAAATTTCTGTAAAATGATCAGATTCAAAAAGCTACTTTTGCCACTGACAGATTAAGTCGACAGTGATTGCATTGTATCTTACCACAAAAAGAGATTAAACAAAGGACTTTTAATTTTCTACATAGGCTTTTGCAAAGTTTGAAGTCCAAATGTAACTTTCTTTCTCTTTCTTTCTTATAAGTATCACCATTTAGATTGCTCCCGTTTATGGCACGCCAAATTCACAAAAATGAGATAAACCTAGTTTCACATTTGATAAACTAGGTTTATCGACTGTAAACTATAGTTTACAAACCGTAAACTATAGTTAACGATTCATTAAGTATAGTTTTCATCTGTAAAACTATATTTAACTGTTGTTAACTATAGTTTACGAATGATAATCTAAGTTTATCTGTCTGTAACAATCGTAAACTATAGTTAAGAGTTGTTAATCATAGTTTCACAAATCGTGAAACTATATTTATCAGATCACATTCGTTGAGGTGAGCTCTGTAACCTCTGATTACCTATGTTTGTGAATTTGGCGTGCCATACCCGTTTCACTTTTGATAACCTTTTACATAAATAACAACATTCTGTATTCTTATATTTGATTTACTTTAATATTTCCCTTTCTTATATGAATTCTTTTAAGAACATCAATTTTAGCAATCCTAATTAATTATTTGTGAAACATTTCCAAGCCGTAGTTTACTTCTTAATCCCCAGGGATATTAGGATTTCACAGTAATTGTCAGTCTTTATTGTCAAGACCCTTTTATTGCACTGGTCACTCATAGGTGTTAAGTAAATTAAAAATATCACCCCTTTGACTTCCTGACATCAAAGGATGGCACCTTAATCAGTCAATTGTAGAATTAGTTATCAGTGTGATTGAATCCTTAGGCATTATCTTTTTTAAAGAAAGGATTCAGTCTGAAAACTGGTTGATTTTTTTTTCTTCTTGAGTATAGCAAAGCTATACCACCATGATCTCCTCTGAGGTAGGTTTACATACTTTTTATGCAAACTTTTCAATACTGAACTGGTTTCTATCCTTTCCTTACACAAGAATTCAGGTGAGCAATATGGCTCAGGGGTCTATTGTTGAAATTCATAAAAAAAGTTGTTCAACCGCAATTTGGAATATCCGTAATTTCTCCAGTGCCATTGGAATTATTGAATATATGCTTTTTAACTCAGATGTTTTTTTTTTAAATATCAATTGTTTTTTCCATTGTGACTTTTGTCAGGGTCATTGGTGTTGTAAACTTTTCACATGGGCCACTTGCAACTAAAGTTTGTCACAAAGCCTCCTAATAGGCGAAGGAATTTATCCAAGCTTATATTAATGAAGAACCATGACCTGACAGGGATGGATTCGATAGAAACTACTGTCAGTTTGATATTTTCCATACTTCTATAATTATAGAAAGCATATTTAGAAAAGAAAAGGTCAAATTTAGTTCAATTTTAGATAACACATACAGATGATTTACCAAATCATGTGAAACAGAAAATAAAATCATTGGGAAAGTTATCCCATTTAATTAAGGAATAACTGTCAACTTCTTTGGTTTTTTTTTATGTGATCAATCAGATTGCCAAGGACTTTTATGCATAAAATCATCACAGGGGCAAACTGTCTTTATTATATTATAATTATTTGTTTACTTCGTATTTACGTTCGATTTATAATTGACCATTTTAACACACCTGTTATCGTGAAAACGTCTTTGATACTTTAGAGTAACAAAAGTAACAATTTCGAAACTTTTAAAGATAAGTCATTCCTTGCATCGAGTTGCTTTGATTCCTGCAATCAGTTTGAAAACAAAAACAAACTCAAACACAGTTTTTTCACACCCAATATACAAACACATGTGACTACCTACTATATATATGTTTATAGTGACCCCCTCTCGTAACATTTTTTTTCAGTGTGCAGTGTTAATTTTTAGTTTTTTTGTAAACCTTTCTGCTTCATATACACTAGAATGTCACGGAAATTCGATTTTATGCACGCTTTAAAAATGAAATATCCCACTGTATACTAAAAAGAAACTTCGAATTTCCTCGACAATACATTATATCGAAAAAATACAGTTCCTTGACCCAAGTGCCTATGGGCTAGATCTGAAAATATTTCCTTTATCTTTTCTTTTTTTTTCCCTATTACCTATTTATTTTTATTGCTTTTTTTCTTGTTATATGTTTTTTCTCCATAATAGGGGGTCGCAGTCATAACCCACCCATTTTAGCCACCTTAATTTCTCCCCCCCCCCCCCCCCTGCAATCTAAATTGTTCAACAAGTTTTTTCTATACACTGTATTTTCCAAAATGGTACGGATATCTTTGAATCCTTTCTCTTACTGCAGCGATTGTATACATTATACATATGGTTTAATGTATACACCCCTATATTTACATGATATGACAAACGGTTCAACTGTTGTTCTTGGACAGAATGTATAATTTGTTCCATATGACAGTCAATGTCGTTGTTTTGGAATAACGCCGACCGCTCGGTTATGTACACGCGGTTCTTATTGCTCTTCTTCCTTAATCCTGATTCCTGACTTTATTATAAAGAGTGTAGCAATTTTGGTTGCTAAAATGAAATAGTTTTAATGTAGGCCTGTCTTCCTGCATGACCTGAGGCATAAGGTCACACTAACCGGTTTAAAAGTGCAGGGTTTTTTTCTGTTTTGGTTTGTAGGATCGAAATTTAAATGATAAAAGGAAAAGCAAAATATATAACCATTCGCCGTGTATTCATTTTATATTCACTATATATATATGAAATTTCTCTGTTTTATATGCAAACCCATGCATGCATAAATCATTCAATCGTTATATATATGACTTCTTTTAAAATAGATATTGAAAATTTTGTGCACCTGATAGTATTAATGGGCCAAAATAACCTCTCTCTTTCTCTCTCTCTCTCTCTCTCTCTCTCTCTGTAAATTTACACTTATCTGTTAATGTATTTTGAGGGTTCTCCCAGTAAACTGCTGAATTCAGTAAAATTGAATAATCATCATTGCTAGTCATATAATAAGCAAGAACGCCGACCTCTATCCTAACCCTTGAATATCAAGACGAAAGAAGGACACACACACACACACACACAAAAAGAACATAAAATTATTATTGTGGTAATCTGCATATTCAAAATCAATCGATTCTTCAAATTTTATGATCTGTGAAAAACACAATGAAAAGGCGACAATTTTATAGATGATAATTGCTAAATTTTATTCATTGGAGAAAAAAAACTGTAAATTGTCTTTGAAAAAAAGTCATGCCGATTATATATATACATGTATTACTCAACACCTTGTGAAAAAAATATTTTATCTTAATTTAAAGATATTAGAAAACTGACTCTCAGGGGGATAGAGGGATTTGAAATTAAGGAGAGGAGAGATGTGAATGTGTTATAATTTTACAATGTACCGAGGCCCGATAAGATCCGCCCTACACAACTGGGAGGAAAAAAATATTGGATCCCTGTTACACAATGACCCGCTTGTGACCCCCAGTAGTACAGATGGTGGCCTTCCCTGTGGCCTTGAATAGTGCTAAGTGTTTGCCTAAACCTTACTGATCCGTGGTTTAAGAGTTTGGATTTCATTTTTTTTATCTGCAGATAATGTATTACGTGTAGGTATAAAAAGAACTGTGCCACCCTGATGCGTGGAAAGAGGAAGCGACCTGGCAGTACAGTATGGTAAGATTTTTTTTAGTTCGGTTTTAATGGATTACACACATGCTGAAAAACAGCTGATCGCCGTGCATTGTGTGTTACATTTGTTAAAGGATGTGTAATGACAAAGCAATGGCTTTGTGCAAGTAATGTAAACTTTATATGCAAATTCTTGCAAATTCTTTCGATAATCCTTTGCCATTGAATTAAAAAAAAAAACATATTTAGCTACCGATATTATATATCTGAAGAAAATCGGAGGGGGATATATAGATAGAGAGATATGAAGGCACTTATCTTCATTACCGAGGCGCATGCACTACCTAGTGGTCATTGGTCAACATTTAAATTTCCTCCTTTCTTTGCTAAGAGGGAATAACACCGGTCAAGGCGTTCAATCGAGCTTACAACTCTGTCATTTATGAGTTTCTTGATGAATGTTATAAACATGATAAAGTGTCTCTAAGAAACAAAAATAACCCTTAGATAATAGATGCAACTGCCCTTGCGGAATGCCACCCCCGTGGTCGACTGTTCAAAGCAACTTGGCATTTCACATTTTTTCCAGGTAGCAGGAATCTTTTCTTTGTTTTTTTTTACACTTGGACCTTTTGTATGTGTTTTTGACAAACAAGTGTAGGCATAGAAAATACTGGCATCAATTTTATGATAATGATAATTATGACTCCAGAAATGGGAAAATTGCTACCTCACAACTAGTGTATTTCCCTGAAGCCAACAAAAATAACACTTAGATAATAGATGCAACTGCCCTTGCGGAATGCCACCCCCGTGGTCGACTGTTCAAAGCAACTTGGCATTTCACATTTTTTCCAGGTAGCAGGAATCTTCTTTTTTTTTTTTACACTTGGACCTTTTGTATGTGTTTTTGACAAACAAGTGTAGGCATAGAAAATACTGGCATCAATTTTATGATAATGATAATTATGACTCCAGAAATGGGAAAATTGCTACCTTACAACTAGTGTATTTCCCTGAAGCCAATAAAAATCCACTAAGGACCAAAAACTAAAGGCTAGAAGTGAATGAAATGTTAACACTTAAGTAAAATGTTATTGATAACAGAGAATCCCTGACTGAAGTTTTTTTATTGCAAAAGAAATAAAAGATCTTACCTACTTTTGGAGTACCATGTTTAAAAAAGGTTATAATTACATGGAATTCTAATAAAGTTCTAAGATGAAGATACACAAAAAATCTGTCCTTAGAATACTGTATACAGGGTTATTTTCGCCCCGTGTTGATTTCGCCCTTTTGAACTTGTGTACAATTTTGCCACATTCTAAACTGACCCAGTCATAGTTCTGTTTAAGAAATTATGAGGTATAATTTGAATTCGCCTCATTTTAAATTCGCCCAATCAAGGAGAAGGCGAAAGGGGCGAAAATAAAACAGGGGTGAATATTTCCCTGTATACATATAATTTGCTTTATAAGCTGAACTTAATCACTTTTTGGGGCAGGGGTCTACTTCTACTTCTAAATAACAACATGTGTGTATACAGTCACATCCAAAGGACCAGTCTCCACGTCCCACAGTGGGATTTGAACACGCGACGTAAGGACCTACTCCTCGACCACACGGGCAACGACCAGCCTAGAAGTCTTCCACCTGTACTAATACTACTATACATTCATGTATACCTGTGTCAGACTGGCCTAGAAGTCTTCCACCTGTACTAATACTCCTACATACCGGTGTCAGACCAGCCTAGAAGTCTTCCACCTGTACTAATACTCTTATATACCTGTGTCAGACTGGCCTAGAAGTCTTCCACCTGTACTAATACTCCTAGGAGTGTTTGGGGAACATCTGTAACGGTCCCCGTTACAATTAGCACTAGTTTTCTTTAATTTTCATTTTATACATCTGAATTGAGAATTCTGATTTTCATGCAAGTTGAAGATCAATTCATATTTAATTTATATTAGCATTTAATAATTTACATAATAATTAAACATGTTTGAAGTGAAAAAAACCCTTATAATTTTCCAAGAATAGATTTGAGACCCAAAAGGCACACCTTATCACAATTTGTTCCTCCATCAAACTCAAACTTGAGTATCCCTCCTGTAACTCGGCCCGCCATATCGTCCAGATCGAGCGTACTGATATAGGAGCTGAGACTGGTCACAGTCCGATACTGGTCATCCTCCATTGTCAGATAGTCCATGGCTAGGTCCAGGTTATCCAGTGTGTCCGTCATCCTGTATAGAACAATTATAAGCCATCAGCGTCTCTAATTCCCTGTTCTATAAATCATTGAACTTATGATGATGCTTAAACTGTAGATCATAATTTGATTTAGTACATGAACAAAAATCAATATGACAAATATATATAGGCATATCCTGTTGTCAGACTGCCTACTTAATACATGTACATGAATTCTGCAATAATTGGTGATCATTGCTGTTACCTCAGTGTTGTAATATCACTTTAAAAAGTCTCTTTGTACTCTGAAGACTCACCTGTACCTAATGTACAAAGAGAATCACAGTACCCGAGAAGATTACTAAGTACCTTATATAGTCAATACTGAAAATTGTTATTTGTATCTTACAAATAATCCTACAGTTTTCTTTAAATTAATTTTGACATGCTTGACAGAATTAAGGTAACCATTATAATTTATTATGTAACTAATTAGTCAATCTACCTGTGAACAATATTTTTCTCATTTAATTTCAACAAGAGGACCATGGGACCCCATGCTTACAGGTGTCACCACAAAGAATAACCAAATACATGTACAAAGAATATAATCACTTCATGGATCAAATATATTACATACTATATGAAATACAAAATATAATATTTTTCTGATATCCAATTTAAAGATCATCAATTCTATCAGTAACCCCCCCCCTTCCCCCAACAAAATAGGATTTAAAAAAAATTTAAAATGGCCTCTCAAGGATCATTCATAACGATATACATGTAATGTATGTACTAATATCTTTTGCATAGATAAAAAGACATAACTATTTAAAGATGAACTTAATTTCGTATGGTTACTTCACTTTGAAATTCAAGCGGATTGAGGTACATGTATTAGGACCGTAAAGGAGCCTTTGTGAGTAGATTTAGATTTTGGAGCAATGGATTATTATTTTTTCTGGGTATTAGACTTCAGTCTTCTGATATTAAAAATGATGTACGATTTGTTCCATTTTCTTTCAGTCACCTATTTTTATGTACCCCCCCCCCTTTTTTTTTTTAAATCGCACCCTATTTTAAGATTGACTGGTTATCTTTCTACACTAAATCCAAGTACTATTTTAATTACGATTATCACATCTTTAACACCTGGCACATGAATCATATGACCAGATTTTTTAACATCGAAGTTTCAGAGAAAGAATTTGTTTCTTTTTGCCAACCCTAACAAAACATTACGCTATATTTTTTACATCCTAAATTTTTTTGTACTGTTCCAGGGTAACAAATATTTTACATGCTTTATATAAACACCGTAAACATCATTTATAACGTCTTCCCTTGTAAACCCAACTCTGACCTCCCATAATATTCAAATTAACGCTGAAGTGTTCATTCTACAGGTATGTATGGAAACTAATGAAACCACTCTTGCAAGATAAATAATAGTACACGGAAAAAGTGAACTAGCATGAAAATTTCAGCGAGTTTGTTTTTCTAGATACAAACATAACAGTGCAATATGTACATGTATAGAATATATTTATTCACTTGTCAGTCCGATATATGAGAAAACGGAGCATTTATCCTGGCTTTGAAAAAGTGTGAATAATTTTGTGAATGACATTTTGAGTGACACCTTAACTTCTTATCAGAAACAATTATTAAACAGAAATTTCTCGTCCTGTCCGACAATTAGTTTTTGAATGACAATAACAATTTGAATTCTTATGTGTCAAAATATATGAACTCTGAAACATGTGTTCCTGCCATGCGCTTCTAGCCTCTGATACATGTGTTAAACATTCCTGTCATGCAGTGAAGTTTCCGACCCCCCCCCCCTTCTTTTTGTTCGGGAGTTCATGGTCACTTTACTGAACCCCAGTATCGACAAAATTTTATCAAAGTCAAAAAGAAACACGTCATTGAGCCGAAGAATGCAGTTTTTCAAAAACTCTAATCTAACATAAAATTTGAGGAGGGAGATAGACTGTATATATATAAACTTAAAAAAGAGAACACGTTTGCCCCTCTCATTTTCCCCTGACAATTTATTGCAACGAAATAGGGGTGTCAGCCATATCAATTCTTCTCATACAAAGGGGGGGGGGGGGGTTAATACCAAACAGGAAACACTCAATGCCAGTAAAAGTTTATAAACCTTGGAATAATTTATGTTTCTTAAATATTTTACAAAAAAAAAATTTTTCTTTAATATCATAGACCTAAATTCGCTTTAGGTCTATGTTAATATATAGCGTCCAAACTGTAAGTTTCAGAAAAAATGAAATACATGTCATTTTTGCTATATAGCCAAGGGCGACGACCCACTTCTGACCAAAGGTGGCGACCGATGCATTGCATGAATGGATGAGTGGGGGTGTTCAAGTTTTTCTTCAATAATGGAATATAGATATACTTTTCCACCATGTGCCTTACTTCCATGATAAAATCCCGTGATTAAACGAAAGTGTATCTAACATACATATACTTAATTAAAAAAAAAAATGATTTAAAATTTTCCTTGCATGAATAATACACAAAGACACCAAGGACGATTTACAGGTAGGTCAAATTAAAGGTCCATAAAAGCTAGGTGAACAGCATCGTTATGTCATGCCATTTAAATCAGCTAACGCATATGACCTTCACTTTAGAATAAATTCCCCAAATCGTGTATTGCATGCATTATTTCCATAAAACTTGAAATTCACCCTGCTGATTAATTAAGTTTAATCCATTAGATATGGTGAAGTGACTTCACCATAAGAATGAACGGTATACGGCATCAAAAGAATCTTAATACATGTAATTTAAGAATGTGTATACAGAAGATTTGTCCCGCTATAAATACGTTATTTATATAAACTATCGAGCATTCACATTTATTAGTGCCCTACACAAACGAAAGGGTGGCCAATTCATCCTGTTTGTGATTTGGCAAAGGAAAAGCCAAGGGAAATTAGGATTACAATTTGTATTTGTTATTATTCTACCTTAAAATGAAACAAAAGCCAATATATACCATTAGCGCATCGAACCCCCCCCCCCCCCCCCCCCCCCCCCCCTCGCTTGACGAAAGCCTTGCAAACAAATTTATAGAATGTAATAAAAAATGCAAGTTTGACATACATGTAATTAATTACTTTTCAAAGCAAATAAAATTTACCTTAACATTTCATCTCAGTCTTTAAAACAGTCTTTGCACATTTAATTTCTTTTGTTAATTTATATGTCTTTGTTCAGCTGTTTTGCAACAACGACCCTCAGACGTTCTCAAAACTTTATTTTTTCCAAGTTTTGAAATTGTAAGAAAATGATCCACACTCCTCGGAGTCCTTTTTTTTTTTATTTTTTGCTTTTTCGGGGGGGGGGGGGGGGGGGAGTCTATATTTAGCAATAATAATGCATATAATATAGGAGTCACTACATCTAAAGCACGTGCATTCACATAAAACTAAAACTGAAATTTTTTTTTTAGAAAATCAACAATTTATCGCACTACATAGAACTATTCAATAACCTATATCCAAGTCTTATCGAATAAAGGATACCGTCCTGACGTGAAATTGGCCGCTATTTTAAAACTCTTTAAAAGGACAACAGAAGAAAAAACAAGGCAATGACCAATACATGTTTGATAATATAGAAGTAAATTTCACACCACTAAAGTGACAAAAATAATTAAGACAGATAAATTTAACACACTCACGGAAATACATCCTTGCATTAAAATTCTTTGTTTCATCAGCTGATATAACACTGTGTGCAAATCAATACTTCTGTCAACCTGCGTATCCCCGATCAAAATCTGGCGACATATGCCGCTGCTCTTAACCCTTGGTCAGCGTTTATACATTTATAAATATACCTCGATTTTCCTGTCCTCCTTTGATCTCCTCCGGTCTGTGGTCAATTGTTGTCAGCGTTGTATCTATAATACACATTAATATACATGTTTTACTGCTGTTATAAATTAATCCCTAACACAGACTAATAATTCTGAAGATGCTTTTAATGTAGGCCTGTCTACCTGCATGACCTGAGGCATAAGGTCACACTAACCGGTTTAAAAGTGCAGGTTTTTTTTTCTGTTTTGGTTTGTAGGATCGAAATTTAAATGATAAAAGGAAAAGCAAATTATATAACCATTCGCCGTGTATTCACTTTATATTCACTATAAATATATGAAATTTCTCTGTTTTATATGCAAACCCATGCATGCATAAATCATTCGATATATGACTTCTTTTAAAATAGATATTAATGGTAAAAAAAAAATCTACACTTATCTGTTAATGTATTTTGAGGGCTCTCCCAGTAAACTGATGAATTCAGTAAAATTGAATAATAATCATTGCTAGTCATATAATAAGCAAGAACGTCGACCTCTATCCTAACCCTTAAATATCAAGACTAAAAAAAAAGGACACAAAAAAAAACGAACAACATGATTATTATTGTGGTAATCTGCATATTCAAAATCAATCGATTCTTCAAATTTTATGATCTGTGAAAAACAATGAAAAGGCGACAAAGTTATATATATCATAGTTACTAAGTTTTATTCGTTGGAGAAAAAAACTCAAGAGTATCTTGAAAAAAAGTATTACTCAACACCTTGTGAAAATAAGATTTTTTTTCATTAAAGATACATGTATAGAAAACTGACTCTCAGAGGGATAGAGGGATTTGAAATTAAGGAGAGGAGAGATGTGAATGTGTTATAATTTTACAATGTACCGAGGCCCGATAAGATCCGCCCTACACAACTGGGAGGAAAAAAAAATATTGGATCCCTGTTACACAATGACCAGCTTGTGACCCCCAGTAGTACAGATGGTGGCCTTCCCTGTGGCCTTGAATAGTGCTAAGTGTTTGCCTAAACCTTACTGATCCGTGGTTTAAGAGTTTGGATTTCATTTTTTTATCTTCAGATAATGTATTACGTGTAGGTATAAAAAGAACTCGTGCCACCCTGATGCGTGGAAAGAGGAAGCGACCTAGCAGTATGGTAAGATTTTTTTTGGTTTCGGTTTTAATGGATTACACACATGCTGAAAAACAGCTGATCGCCGTGCATTGTGTGTTACATTTGTTAAAGGATGTGTAATGACAAAGCACTGGCTTTGTGCAATTAATGTAAACGTTATATGCAAATTCTTGCAAATTCTTTGCGATAATCCTTTGCCATTGAATTTTTTTAAAAACATATTTAGCTACCGATATTATGTATCTGAAGAAAATCGGAGGGGGATATATAGATAGAGAGATATGAAGGCACTTATCTTCATTGCCGAGGCGCATGCACTACATAGTGGTCATTGGTCAACATTTAAATTTCCTCCTTTCTTTGCTAAGAGGGAATTACACCGGTCAAGGCGTTCTGATATTTACATGTGTGTGGCGATCGATTCTACAGGGATTAATTTATAACAGCAGTAAAACATGTATATTAATGTGTATTATAGATACAACGCTGACAACAATTGACCACAGACCGGAGGAGATCAAAGGAGGACAGGAAAATCGAGGTATATTTATAAATGTATAAACGCTGACCAAGGGTTAAGAGCAGCGGCATATGTCGCCAGATTTTGATCGGGGATTGATTTGCACACAGTAGTAGACTAACATGTCTCTTGAACATGTTCTATGTAAGTGTTCTAAAATCAGGACAGCTATAACTGTAATCTTAAGCATATATACACGTAAATGACAATTATGACAACTACAGACATACACCATACCATTCTTTTGACGCTGATCATCATGGGACCCAGCACTGGGCTGATACGGAAGTAGACGTTCATAGTTCTGTAGTAGAAGTAGATGAGGCCCAGACTCATCACAAACTTGGCCGTGGTGTATCGGACGGAGGGAATGTATCGCGGGATGATACGAATGATTCCAATCACCATCAGGTACATAAAGATCAGGACGATCTCCACAACCGTCCAATGGACCTTCAGCTCCTTGTGATTCTGTTGACAGTGTAATCAAAATATGTTTATAACTGTATTATTGAACAAATCACTGATTAAATGTCTTTTTTTGCATTAGATAAGCTGACCTTTTTCTTCATGATTGTCTTGCGCACGACTTCAATCCACAACATGAATGTCCAGAAGTACAGTATGATGTCGATCTGGATGTCACCACAGGACGGTATAATGACAGCCAGACTGAACAACAGGAGGTACAGAACGTAGAAAAACTACAAATAATTAAATCAAATTAAAAAATTAATCAGATATAGGTATTAATTAAAGTCTTTATAAATACTATGTTGAAAATGTATACATAAGTTTTAAGAGAAAATACATGCCTACTTAAAAAGAATAAGATAGGAATATTGAGATTCATTTAATCAAATTCTAATTTTTATCTCCCTTACTTATTGACATTGTGTTACTGTGTGCAATACATTTTATTTGAAGTCTTTCTTTACCAGGTCATTTATGTCCTGTACGTCATTGAAAGTATAGAACACTTTTTTTAATGAGTATAATTTACCTGACTGATATAAAACTTCACAATGGGAGCGCTGTAGAATAAGTAAAACTGGAGATAGATGGGAACTTTCAGATTCTGTTTTCCGTAAGACAGCATCTCCTTCATGTGGTAACGGATATTTCCTTTCCTGCTTCTCTTCTAAAAATTGAAACATAGATCTTTTTAAAATGAAAATCACAAGCCTGGATTTCTAAATTTTTTCCTAAAGATCTTGAGAAACATATATATAATTGGAGTTATCCATATATTTTCCTTGAAATAGCGTCATGACTTATGAAGAACTACTGAGTATATATAAAAATGAAATTCTAAATTTAATACCCCATCCCTTTTTGTTTCATATCTTTCAAGAAAGCCAAGTAGTTTTTAAGTTTGAAGTCACATAGTGTGGATCTAGAATGCATAGATTTAATATCGTAAAAGTAAAATTTTTAGCGAGGATTTATTTTGACATTATTAGCAAGGGGGCTATGACTTAAGTTGAACATTGCTAAAATTAATTACGTTTTTAGTTGTAATATTTTCTTTCTTTACTGAGTATTTTTAAATCCAAAAGATTACTACTCACTAAAAATAAAATACAGAATTTTAAGGGCAATTCACTAAATTTGTATCTTGCTAAAATTTCCACTTATACAGTATTATACAACCCTTATAATTTTCTTTGAATTGTCCTTGCTTCCAGATTACATAATAACCTACCCACTTCTCCTCTCCAGATAGAGGCATCGTCTCCGGCACTTCTAAATGATCCTCATCTTCCTCATCCTCCTCTGTAACAGCCAATCAAATCACGTGTTACATACAGTGTATAAAGACTCACAAAAACATGACTCAGATAATACCATTATGTTCATGAATTTTCCATCTCAAGTACATTGTCATTTTAGAAATAATGTTTAACAATAATAAAATTCATGAAAAAATTTATTCTTACTTATAAACACTTTTAAAATAGCAACCTAACCAAAGTATTAGGTGTGAACATTTGGCAATCTACAATTAATCTTTACCTTCTTTGATAGCAACACTGTTTTTCTTGACATCATAGGTAATCCAGAAAAACATTGGAATGATGAATATAACACACAAGTATATCTGTAAAAAAAAATGTGATAATACAATACAAGAAAACAGGCTGTAAATTCATTTAAACGAATAGCCAAACCTGGTTATCTTGAACTTGAACTCAATACCAAGAATCAAGTCTGAGGTCTCCAAATGTTCCAGAAATTGAATGTAAAATTTCAAATGACTTTGACGTATCAATGTTATTTAAGATATCCATGTTCAAGATAGCAAAGTTGAACTGTATTTGATACAAGAAAACATCTCACCTTTAACCATTCTGGGAGTTTGAAAATGCCGTAGTCAACCTCTCTAATTCGGAGGCTGCCATGCCATCGATGCATGAGCCATTTTTGGCAGCTTTTGTGTGCAATGAAGTACTTGTTCCTACAGAGCTGTGCCACTTGTGTGACAGTTTTGTTGCCAAATTCTGGGAGTTTGTCATCCAGTGAAGCAATGGCATGAAGTGCCGAATCATTGTAGCTAATACTCAGCAGCTCAACAGCACGCTCTCCAAATACTCTGAGTACAAAAATTATAAATAAAAATTAATCAATATTAAATAGATAAATTAAAATGTCTCTTCAACAACTTGTTTTCACCTATGATTACAAAAACTGGATAGGCTAGAAGAAGAGTTTTGTCCCTTGATGACTTTGACCTAAATAGCATTCTCTTTTTGAATTATCTTTGCAATTTTGATAGGTTAGAAGAAGAGTTTTGTCCCCTGATGACTTTGACCTACATAGCATTCTCTTTGAGTTGTCGTTTGGTGTCCAGGTCCTTGACCCACTTTTTGGAGAGCTGGTGCCAGATTCGGCTGATGATGAGGGCTGTCACCATGGGCTGCTCGGACTGCATCCACAGGGACTTCACCTGCTTGTGGTTGTTAGTGAGGGTACCCCAATAAATCAGAGCCAGGAGGGCCTAGAAATAACAAAGGATGCTCAAACCATGTGTACATTTCTAAGTCAAAAAACAAATATGATAACTTAACTTGAAATCTTAGTAATACACGTATATGTAAAATAGAAAATGACTAGTACACAGATTTTATGAGTAAACTATTTTTAGCATGATTCGTTATGAGAACTGGCAGACTTTGACCTGCTTTCTTTTTCATTTTCAATAATGAACTAATTATTACAATGCAAAAAAAGTTATTCAAAAACACTCAAATTTTGTGTTACAAGAGGGGTCTAATAAAAGTAGATTGCAATAAAGGATAAAATATTTGTTAAATACATATAATCAATAATCTTCTTCTTTGAATATTTAATACAAACGAGTCAGAAAGTTTCACGGAATTAAAATAAGTATTTAATTTTATATTTACCTTTCTGTCAGCCGCCCCTTTGTCACAGACGTACTTCCCAGAAGCGTTCATGGAGAGATCGTACGATGACACCAGATTCTCTAAGCCAGTCAGTTTGTACAAAATTTGGTTCAGATCTGAGTTTTTGTCCATCAGGAAATACTTATCCACCGGGTAACAAGTTCCCTATTAACACAATAAGTCATGATGTGATTTGTCAAATTGGAAAATTAAAGTAAGAAATACATTGAAATGATTGCATCTTTCCGAAACCTACTGGAATTTTGGCAAGAACCCCTTCTAAGCAGACATGACAGAAGAATTCGGGTTTTTCCAGTTGGTTGAACAGATACAGCAGTTTCATGTGGTTGAGGTATTGATGGAGTACAATCGTCCTCTTCTCCAGAAATAGATCTAGGAACTTCTCACGACCTTTCTTCAGTAATGCTCGATCAAACAGCTCGGGAGTAATCTGTAAGTCAGCAATACATACAAGTTACATTCACTTTACCTAATGGTCACATTCTCTGTGTTAATATACTGGTACTTTATTCATCATGAATTCATACTAATTTCAGAATATATTGAATTGATTTTAAATTTTTTCTAATATCATTGTGACAATTATTAAGAAAATTCAGAAAGCAAACTGTTTGAGAATCAAACAAAAAAACTCAACAGTGAAATGACCCAATATAATTATAAAAAGGGTAGTGCAGTTTGATATGAGAAAATATAGAAAACATTGGTGGTTACCTTTATAGATTTCCAGGCGTATTTCCTAAATATGCGAGACTCGGCTAAATCACATCGATTCCAATCCATACAGAGCTTCAAGTCAGACTGAAATTGTTCCTCAAACTGGACACCCTGCTTTGTACCTTGAGCTAAAAATAAAAACTCGTCAGTAACTGAGGGGTGCAACTTTTGTTTTTTGTTTTCTTTTTTATACTCATTATACATTTTTATATTACATGTAATTATACATTTGATTTAATTGACTGACACTAGAAGTATCAGTTGTTTATTGGAAATAAAATTTTCTCCTCAATGTTTCAAAATATCTGATCTTTTAATTTTTTAATGCTATACAGTTTGTTTACAAATAATGGATCGAATCCTTATTTTTGTAGATAATTACATTCAAACAGAGCCAAAAGGATGTATTTGTCCAGATTTTTGAGGGCAGATGGATCATGCTCGATATCCAAAATTGTAATGCACTTCCGGTTGTCCTAAAAAAAGTATAAAAGTTAAAGATTGAATCCAGGTAATAAAGAAAGAATTTTATCAAGTATTAGACAATTCAATATACAGTTGCTATCAAACAATCCCATAAACACACTACTAAAGTACATTGCTTGTTGGCATTGAATCCCTACATAATACAGAAAAGTCTGTATCAAATCGAAAAAATTCTTTAGAGTTGCTGTAAACCAACTTTTATTCGCAACAACCTTATTTTTGCGATTTACTGGGGTTAAAGTAGTTTGGGACGATTAATTTTTGCGATCAAGCCATTTTTTGATCTGTTGTTAATAGACACGGATACTTTAAGGACTGGTTCGCGGGGAGAGATATTCGCGATGACAAGGCTCTCTAGAACTTCGCAAAAATTTCTCGCACACGAATTAAAGTTGGTTTACAGTATTTGTTAAGGTATGTTCTATGATCACTGAATGATTTTACCTGCAGTGCCAGACTGGCACACTCGATGATTAGGTCTCTGCAGTGATTCCTGGCCGGTTCATCGTCCTGGAAATCGTTAGGGTAGCACACCAACATCCTTTTAATCAACTCTTGCTTCAGGAAAGTGTCATGCTCATCTCCCGGGCTGTTATGTCAGGAAAATATTTTAAATTACACTTAATTTTTTCATGAGGGAAAAGCACGAATGGTAGAAAAACAGAATAGAAAATGCAATTTAAAGAAGGGACATAACTCTTAACATGAAATAAAATTTTACAAGATCAATCTTACTATAAAAGTTTTTCGTTGAACACAAATGCAACAAGATCAGCTGCCAGTCCTGATCCCTTAACAACAAGAACAGGAACTCTTTTCCGCAGAAGGTCCACAACATGTTCGATGTCGATAGGTCCACCCTGTATCAGTAATCCCACCATAGGGGTACATGTACCGCTGATAATATCCGAGTGATTGTGGAGAAATGTAGCATCCTCCAGATCTGTCAAAAAAATAAGATAAAGACAAGAATTAAGGACAATAAAATACAAATATAAGGATACAGTGTATCATTTTATAGAGTGATACATGCAATTGCAACAGAAAAGAAGAAAATGTATGGCTAGACCGATAAATCGATAATCAAACCTGGGACTCCTGCATCACTATTCATGTGCTCTACTGAAAGAACTACCCAGGGGCCCGTTTTACAAAAGGACTTACGACTTAAGACCAAATTTAATTATTCATATAACTTTTGAATTAACATTATATCGAAAATTATTTTAAACTTTTTAAAAAGAATGTGGTAAGATATTTTTACATGGACAATTTTAAAGAGAATTATTAATTTTGCAAAATTTTACAATAATCTAAATTTTTGGTCTTAGTCGTAAGTTCTTTTGTAAAACGGGCCCCTGGTTAATATCTATGGCCCAACGACAATAAAAAAGGACTATATAAACCTACTTAGCGCAGGATCACTGAGGTTGAGTTTTCTGTATTTTTTGCCTCGTCCAATCGGAGTTAGGAGTCTTTCCTCGATCTTGTATCTCAGTGACATGTTATCTCTCTGGTCTTCTATCCCCTCCAGCAGAATGAAGTGGGAGTGTTCAGCGTTCAGCTCAGAGGCGTGGCGCTTAGCTCTCAGTCCTTTGTTCTTCAACTGGACAACAACATCATGCTGAAATTGATGTTTAAGGGAAAGTCAGTCAATGGTTAGAAATCAAGAATACAACTATACATGATCAATACCAAAGTTCAACTGTATACTGATTTAACAATTTTTGTTGTTGTTATTGAATACAAGTATTGTTCTTTATGTCTTAAGCATGAGAAATATGTCATTGTAGTTATAAAAGTGAAGTGTTCTATACATATTTTTCCATCTGATTTCATGACCTGTAACATACATGTAGTAATAAATGTGGGATACTATGCTTACATTTGTAGCTATATCAGTTCCATAAGATAGAGCATTCTTCCGGACAATTCCGATGACCGTTAGCTTGGTCAGCTCATCTACGTGAGCAGAGTTGGCTATTTTTCCATATGTGGTGTTGGCTCTAGAGAGCAGGATATAGCGACGTTCGTGTTCGTTGTGAAGGGCATCTCCCACGATTCTAGATATACCTCCGTCCAGTCCGTTAGTCAACACCCACATGTTGGTCGTGTTCAAAGCCTAAAAATATAATAAGCATTTAATAATCTAAGAATTATACTTGATTATTTTTATTGTCATATATTGTTTTGAGGATCAGCAATATTAATATTGAATGGTACATGTCATCATAAATTAATTGCTGACTGTTCGCTTCTTTTGAGTGAAAAATTAATGCCAAAACAACAAAAAAAGATTTAAAATTCCACTCCTGCAGTTCATAATGATATCATTTAGTACAATTCAGTTTTACAAAGGTATTTACTAAAAGGTACATTGATGGGTAAAAAGAGGTAATATACATGCAGATATACTGATGCCTTATCTATTTCCAATCACACAAGCTTATACTTTTATGATAAGACAGTCATAAGGATATTTAACTGCGTAAACAGGGTTTTTCAATTATTTTACATAAAAACCCCTCTACAATGAGCCCCTTGTGTGTGAAGATGTGTGTCAGATAAAGACTTTTTATGTCAGTCTTGAGTCATCAATCAAAACATTCTAATATAAAGTGTAACTGTGCATGAAGTTTTTTTTATCTAAACCATAATGCAGCTTGAGCACTGAAGCCAAAATTTACAAAATATGTCCCTAAGGTTGTCAGTGTGTACCATAATTGCCAAATAAGCAAAAAACCAATGGTGTTGAGCAATCATTGTATTAAAACAAATCCCTTAAGGAGTCAACCGAATTGTGAATAAAGATTTATTCATTAATAAGAAATTTATACTTATTCTTTCCACAAAATTAATTTGATGCAATCAAAGTACATATATTGTGTTTTCATTTTTCTTCCATGCAGTAAATTGACTTCCCTGGACATTTCCTGCACTGACTATATACATGTAACAGCCAGTTATTTTCCTATACATCATATATATTACAAAAGCCTATAGGGTTTATGGTAAATAAAAACTCTTTTAGTAAATCATGATCCAGGCCTGCCATGTCCATGAACTGTTTACCACATTGTCTTGGTCTAGCTCACATACATCATGAGTTGTTTTTAATAAATCAAAGCATCGAGCTTACAACTCTGTCATTTATGAGTTTCTTGATGAATGTTATAAACATGATAAAGTGTCTCTAAGAAACAAAAATAACCCTTAGATAATAGATGCAACTGCCCTTGCGGAATGCCACCCCCGTGGTCGACTGTTCAAAGCAACTTGGCATTTCACATTTTTTCCAGGTAGCAGGAATCTTTTCTTTGTTTTTTTTTACACTTGGACCTTTTGTATGTGTTTTTGACAAACAAGTAATCTCAAGTTTAGGGTAAATCTATAGAAGTTCTTATCAAAGATCAGAATAGGAACCTCAAAGTGGACTGAGTGGTGCATTTTCAGATGCTCACATTAATTAATTTATCACAAGACAGATACAGTACAACTCGGTTATAACGAAGTCAATGGGACCTATGAAATTACTTCACTATATCTTTTATTCTTCATATCTGAACAAGGAATTTGGTAAAGTTATATAGTTGGGGATTCAAGATTACTTCGCTAATCCGTGATTTCCCAATATCCGAGTTCATACTAAGCGAGTTTAACTGTACATGTATTTCAAAAACTTTATTTGTCTTTACTGGTAATTAGCTTTCCTGCATTTTTTTTTTTTTAATATTAATAAAAATAATTTGAATTTTACATAATATTGCCACAAAACTCACAGTGGTATATTATAGGAATCCAGTGCGTATTTGATTGGAACACCATCTTTGTCAATCCATGACATGCGGTTGATCTCGAGGTTAGCGTCGTTGATATTATAGCTGGCCACCACATTCCACAGCGGTTTGTGAATGGTCTGAGATGACAAGATACTGAGACGGTCATCTTGACCAAGACTCACGTCCTCCAACTTATAAATAAGGCTAAAAATACAAAGAAAAAGCATGTAAACTTTATCTTTACTTAAAACTGGTACTGTGGGTATAAAATGTCCACACAAAAAAATCAGTGTTTAAATGATAGCTTACACTTGTTGAAGTACTAGAATTTACTAGATAAAATATTAGTCTCTTTTGTACATGCATAAAGGAGAAGCATATTTGACACAAAAAAGATGGTTTTTGAATATCTTTGTTAAAACACTTTTTCTAGACATTAAGACAAATTTCCACTGACTCAATGTAATCCACATCTATCATAGGCCGCACATCTACTGGGTACTCCTCTATAGGTTTGGTGTACAGAACAGGATCATAGGCAGAAAATGCCTCCTAAAATTTAAAGCATTATTACACATTAACAGCTAAGATTTAAAGAATTAAACGATATCATATAAGATTTAAAGAATTACACAATAGGAAGAGAAATATTTTGACAAATTACTGAGATACACAATGCCAAAAAAAGCACATTTCCATGGGTATAAAACATTTATGGTATAATATACACTTATAAGAATACTATCCGACCCCCTTTCTATATATAAACACAACACAACATAGGTGTGAGCCAGACAAGCTTTGCAGGCAGCCGGCTTTTAATAATTTTATTAACATTCTTGTGTAACAAGACAGATTGAAAATCCTTATATTTAAATAAACCATGATTTAAACAATTATACAACCCCGCTGAATTTCCTCAGTTACCTCTTCATGGTGCTGGAGCAGATATACAAGATCGTGCTGTGGATTTATAAATGGATCTGTCGCTCCAGCTGTTGTGTGAAACATTCAGAATTAGGAAAGGTATTTATAGGAAACCAAATATATCAATATAATAAATGATATGCAATAAAAGCAAACATGCTTGCAATATGTATTGAATGTATATTTATAAGACTTTGTGCATTTTGGGAAATGAGAATTAAGACAACGTGGAATAGACAGGAAGATTTATTTCTTAGTGAATATAAATTTGATTTGGAAAAGAAAAATCAACTTCTCCTACATGATCATTCAGTCACAATTTTTTAACTAAACAAGTTATCAAATTTATGAAACAATTTCTTCATCTATTACTAAAAAGTAGTACTGTAGATTCCCCAAATTTCTTAACACCTTTTTTTCAGGAATGTATGAATATGTTTATTACTCCAAATCAGGGTCCATATAATTATGAGATAGCAGTGTGGCCATTTGTATTTTAAGAAAGATTTTTTTCTTGTCTCATTGTTTTCTAGAATATGTTGCAAATTATCAGAGTTTCATTTACCCTGTAAAACTCCCATTTCCCCACAGAATGACAAGCAGGTGTCAGTGGTGCAGCATTCCGACTTCACGTTTTGGAGGACTTTAATGAAGAAGTTGAAGAAGCAGCAGAAGGAAGAGGACATTAATACACAGAGACCTCTAGACCAGGAACAGAAGTAAGACTTAGTCCTAATCTGTTGTAACTGTTCATGTGTCGCTTACTTAGACTTACGCGGAGTAATGAACTTTTATGTACCCATTCATGTTTCTTTCACTTACAATTAGAGTAAGATTTCTGATTGGCTAAGATTTAACATTGCAAAAAAAAAAATCTTTGTTAAAGTAAATTCACTTGCATGAGACCTTCCAAGCGAATAGAAGAATCTATTTTTGTATACAATTAGCTAAAAATGTAATGAAAACTGTTAAATTTTGACTACTTTAACCTGCACTTGGCTTCCACTTACGTGAACATAGCAATCAGGAATGTGTTATTGGAGGGGGGGTTCCCCATATCTTTTTTTGTAAACGAAAATCTTAATATTGTGTTCTGAAATTCATTAACCTTTGACTGGGATGCTGATGCAAGTTGGAAAAAGAGACATGATTGAATAATTTGTATTATGTTATCATTGATAAGCATTTTTCCCCTCCAGAATCCAACAGCTTTTGACACAGACATTACTTCAAATGCAGTTTAACAACAAACTTACGGAACAGTTGTCCAGTTTGGAGCGCCACATCATGAGATGTGAAATGGCTCTGGAACAAGTTCATCACAAAATGGACATCAATGGTTAGTCTCCCTTACTCAACAAGATCAGGTTATTGTATCCCATTACCTGAGAGTTAGTCTCCCTCATCTACGAGTTCAAGCAATTTTATTAACAGACCTATAAATACCTTTCCTAATTCTGAATGTTTCACACAACAGCTGGAGCGACAGATCCATTTATAAATCCACAGCACGATCTTGTATATCTGCTCCAGCACCATGAAGAGGTAACTGAGGAAATTCAGCGGGGCGGGGAGCCTGAGGCGGGTCTCAAAGTCTACTATCAAACTATGGAGCTGGAACTTCCACAGCTGTTCAGACGCTGCCTGGATCTTAGTAGTAGTGGCACTGCAAAGTTCAAAAAGTATCATTTATAAGTACTTACACTACTGTGATTATTTTTTTTTTTAATTTAAAATGAAGAAATGATGCATAATTCTTTTCAATGAAATATTGTAATAATTTAAAGTAACTGGAACTTGGGTTATTACTGAAAGTGTTATCTAGTGGACAGACAGATGGCCACAGTTATTCCTATGGAGCACCTACTTCCTGATGCAGGGCCAACAAAAATTATCAAGAACACTTCCTATTGTTTCTTCAAAGTGATCCTTGACCAGTGTAATGATACACTGTAATGATATAATTATACAAAGTATAATTACCTGAACAAGGCATACAGCAGGGTGATGAAGATTAGCTTGGTTAGGAGGAGATATTGTATTGTGACCGCGTATCCCCCAAAACTCCTGTGGGGACATACTGCATTATCATAGGAAAATCGCACTCTGGCTGTAAGTGAAAATATAATGCTTCATCATAGGATAAATTTAATAGAATCTCTACTTTATCAATTCAATAGCAATTGTGCAAAACACATCAATTCAAATATATGATTATTTTATTTATTATCAAAATTATTTCCAAAGTTATATTGATTCAAATTTTTTACTTAAGTCTGTTCTCAGTTTATGGTCTTGTGGCCAGGAGAAAAGGTTAACTTTACAACATATGAAATGAAATCAATTTCTTGTACTCACTGATGTTTCGATTCCAAAAGGAAGCGGCTGCATCTACATAAAGATAAAAGGGGTGAATGTACATGTAATTATTTACTTTTAATATTAATGTAACAATGTAGCTAAAGCATTATACTGAAGAACAATTACATCGTAATGATCAATATACCCGAGGGATGTTGTTCTAACTAATTATTTTAAGTGATACTCACCATAACACACCCGTGTTGTCTGATTGTCATAAAAAGAAGTGCACTCTGGACTACCTGAAAAAAAAGTAAGTTAATTATCATATCAGAATTTCAGAGGAAAAATTAAAATCTTTCACAATTTATATTCACGAGCAGAAAACAGCCCAAATAATGCTATTAAAAAACTTTTTTTTGAAAAGATTAATAAGTGAATGAAGAACCTATTAGTCTAGCTTTTGAAGTTACCTACCCCCATCGAGGTCATCTATTTTGGTGAGAAACATGGCAAACAAAGCCCTGCTGATAGCCATGGTTATACCGTACTCTGACAGCGGATAATTAGGGTACAGTGTGGCCTGGATAGCTATACCTCCAGATACCATGATTATCATGAACATCTTGAACCAAGTGATGAAATCATATCGTATCTAAAATAAATGAGAAATATAAACACACATGATGTTGAGAAAAAACAATACACAGACTAATAATTCTGAAGATGCTTTTAATGTAGGCCTGTCTACCTGCATGACCTGAGGCATAAGGTCACACTAACCGGTTTAAAAGTGCAGGTTTTTTTTTCTGTTTTGGTTTGTAGGATCGAAAACAGATAACTATTATTGACTAATAAACGTTGTTGATACGTTTAAGGCCACCTCAAGTATTTTCTTCTACTCACGTAGAAGCTAAAAACAAGTTGGCCAATAAATAAGCACAATTAGAGCCCATCAGAATTTGACCATTTTGTTGGAAGCCTACGTAAATGTTGTCAATGATGAACGCCCGTGCCCTTTTAATACTAAGAGCTTTCAGAATTCCGTTTTTATTCAAGCATTGGTTGAATGTGATTCGCGTATCAAGAAGCCTCGTTTTTAATTTATCCTGAGGAATGGTCGTATAAAGTGTAGAAAAGTCCTAACTTCTGATAATATAGACTTTTAACAAAAAATTGAGTTCTTTCTTAAAATTCTTTTGAGTTGTAAGGATCCACGTCTGTTACACCACTCTTAGAATATGCTGTTGCACAGTACATCTAAGTTTTTCCTTTAGAGCAGTTGATACATGTTCTCTTGTAATGAGTAAAGATAAGGACTTGTTACAAGATTTGATGGATCCGACAATGTATTTTTGTAAGGATTTTTATGAAATTCAGTGATCAAATTAAGTTAAAACGGAAGAATAAATGGTTCGAATTTTTCCCTTATTTTCTATTACAATTTTCAAAATATATATCTGAAACATTTAATCTCACTTATATTTAGCCCAACGTTTTGTCCAATCTCCGACAGAATTCCTGATACGCAATTGAAAAATTATAATTCATAATTAAATCATAATTTCATTAAAATAAAAATTAGGTATTACTTACTTTCTGTCTTTTTTTTCACGATTTTTATTTAATTCGTTATAATAAGGGTAAATATTTTTTAAATCTACATTTACTTTTAACATTATTCCTGACATTACTAATGACTTTTTATTTCTACATCCCCATCCTTCTCACTTAAGCCTATACTTTTTTTTTTACATCATTTCATAGTCCAGTGACACAGGTCTTTGACATTTTACTCTGAATTAAGACGCCACTTCTTTAATTAAAGTAAGAGATTCTTGCTACGTTTCGGGGTGAATGGAAAAGGAGTAGGTTTTAAATTTCATCTTTTTTTAAATGGAAAAATGCATCAAATAAATAATAAATTAATGATTTTATTAGAACACAAATAAAAATACCGTTACATTATCCATTTATATTCTTTATGTTAAACTTGATAAGTAGGATAGCACTGGTTTTAGTTCTATAATGACATTATAAAATAAAGTTGTTGCTAAAATGTGTTCAGATAAGGTCTTATAAAGAGCACTTTTTTAAATTCATGTTCACAATAGTGATTAGCATCTAGTGTTAATGCGTCAGTAAACACCTTGTTTACAAAGGTTTCACGCCAGATATCATCACTAAGAAGATATACAATGTATAAGAGTCTTTTCATGTTTCAGCTATTGATAATCTTCCATTCTGGGAACCATTATTATAAATTTATTGTTAATAGTACAATACTAAAATGTCGCTTCTATATTACTTATTTATGCACACTCTGCAAGACCTACTCTATTATTATGAATATCTTTTCATCACCTGCTATTCATCTCTGAACAATATCCTTTGCAACATATCATTTCCAATTTCCTGAAAGTTTCAATCATTAATAAACCATATACTAGAAACAGCAGAACCGCTTGTATAGAGAACAAGACAAAACTACAGTTAATGTAAGTTGATAATGTTGGAATGGAAGACATAACTACTCAGTATTTTTCACTGTCTCAAAGGTTAACAAAATGTTTCAAGCACAAATGTCATTATCAATAATTGAAGTTCTCTTTAGGGGCCCATTCATCAGTCCTCGTTTTCAAGGATTCTGTTCAAAGATTTTTATTACAACAATGACAAAGAGTCAAGGTCACATACTTTATAACCTCTAGTCTATTTTAAATAAATAAAAGTGATTGAACATAGAATCAATTAACGCCCTTCAAACTATAGATAAAAATAGCGGAAGATCGTCTTAAGATATTTTGTTTGTTCAAATCAAATTAACTTCACTAATTAATAAGTCATAATGCGTTGATATC